>JANAVB010024258.1:0-87367 GCA_029216955.1 Iris pallida
ATATATATATATATATATATATAGTATATTATATATATAATATTTTTATATATATATATATATATATATATATTATATATATATATTATATATGAATTATTTCCTTAAATAGTTATATATAAAATTTTTACTAAGAGTAATACAACTATTATTATAGTATTATAGCTACCCTTCATATATAACGTTGACTAATATGTATTTGACAAATTGAGTTTTAACCTAAAACCGATTTTCTAGAATTATAGGTATATAATTAACATATTTTGGGTAATAGGAATCTAGTTAAATGTTTTCTATAATATATATTATATTATATATATATATATATATATATATATATATATATATCTATATATATATATATATATATATGGTTTTGTATTTGGATAAAGAATAGATATATCTTCTTATCAAACTTTACGTACTTGAAATAGTAAGGGGTCCCGATGTAGTATTATGTATTTTCAAAATATATTGGTAAATACTTGGCTAAATGAATAATTTATAAGTATTTTATAAATAGGGATTGACTTTTCTAAATTAGATTACCCTCTCCGATTTGACTACTTTCGATCACGACTAATCAAATTCTTTTTTTTTTGCCAATTCTGAAAACCTTCACATCGATCCTAGGTAATTGGACTGTTATGGACCCAACGAGATTATCAGTTTCACCAGCAAAGGACCCCAAACAAGTACATATATTGATTGCTTTCAATTTTTGAT
This sequence comes from Iris pallida, assembly GCA_029216955.1. Lineage (NCBI taxonomy): Eukaryota > Viridiplantae > Streptophyta > Magnoliopsida > Asparagales > Iridaceae > Iris > Iris pallida. The sequence continues at coordinate 727 of JANAVB010024258.1, forward strand.
ACTTTTTCCATTTCATATTATACATATGCTCTTCCTGCATTGTTGACACGCTTGTTACACAGGTTAGTATCATAGATCCTACATATTATTTCTTGTTTACCGTCCACATGATTTATCGTATTTGTGACTTGTTCGAATCCATGAGTACTAGTCGGGCGGAGAAATATCTTAGTTGATGTGTGAACTACCCCCTTTCTATCCCCCATGTCTTTCATGGAGAATAGCAACTGCACACTTCACGTGCGGGGTGTCGGATTTACCCCTTAGTCGTTCACACGTCGAACACGATATTTCAACACACATAGATAGATATTGCTTCACTTGTTCATCCTATGTCACTACGTTTCCTTCTAGTTGCTATATTTTGTTATAGAGTTGCATGTTCACTTTCCTACAAAACATGATGCTTGTTACTTCCTAGATTGAATTCTCATATGCTATATTTATGTCTTACAAATTCTATCATGTATTGAATAGCTTGTTATATGTGTGCTTGTTCTATTCCTGACTGAAAACTAATATTTTTCAGGATAGTCATGGCCTCTCTTAGCATTGGAAGATAAGGGTCTACTTGCAAGCCAAACCTAGAGATTAGTTAGATAGAGGTGTTGTAGTCATTTTCAACATTTGTAAGAATATTGTACTTTTCTATAAATATAAAGCTTGTGAATATTGTAATTCATTTAGTATTGTGAATGAGCAAATAAGTAATTATTTTATGTGATTTTGAGCATTGTAGCTAGACAGCGTTCTACCGTCGACACTGCGACGTAGGCTGGCTTGGACATGCACTCGTATCCCAAAAAGTGGGTGCAGGTCATGACAAGTTTTTTCTGCCCTCTCTAATTATTATCACCATTATTTATTTCTCACATGGCGAGACGCTAGGCCATATGAATCCCTTGTCGAGCAGCTCTTACAACTGTATTTTGAGTTTCTTAAGCTCTACAGGGGCCATTATGTACAGAGCTTTAGAGATCGGTCAGATATCAGAAAAGGAGTCAATGGTGAACTCAATATCTCGATCAGGTGGAATGCTGGGCAGCTCATCTGGAAACACGTCCGGGAATTCTGCCACAATATTGGTCTGACATGTGTTTGCATCATCCTATCTCATGTCTCGAACGGACGTCAAATAGCCTTTACATCCGGAATGCAGAATCCTTCGAGCAAATATTGTTGAGATCATCATGCAACTCGGTGATGCTTCACCACATGAGTAGCCGAATTCAGTCATTCCAGGTATACGGAAGGTGACCTTCTTTTCTGCACAGTCAATGGTGGCATTATAAGGATTGAGCCAATCCATTCCCAGAATGATGTTATTGTCCTTAATATCTAGAACTATCGCATCAAGATAGACATTTTTACCTCATATACAAATGATTCCGTCTCTGCAGGCTATGTTTGCAAGTAGTGACGTGCCCGACGATATGTTAACACTAAGATCAAGGCCTAGCAGTGTCACAGAAAATTGATGCTCGGTGGTGAAGTCCGCCGATATGAAACTATGCATACCACCTGAATCAAACAGTACACGAGCAGGTTTGTTATTGAAAAGCAGCATATATGTCACAACTGTGTCAAATGCAAATGCTTTATCCTGGGTCATGGCGTAGATGCGGCCCTGGGCATTTGGGCGACGGTCTTGGCCATTTTGTGGCGCGGTCTGTGGAGCCCGAGGTGCTTGGTCTCAGTTTTGTTGGTACTGCTGCTGTTGCGACGCCGTTGGGTTCGGCCTTCTGGTCGGGCAATTTGTGCGCTGATGGCCGTCTTACCGCAGCGTCAGCATCCACCTTCTGAGATATGGCAATTGGCGGCATGGTGCCCAAAGTTGTTATATTTGTTGCAGCGCGTGCCTGGGTTCCGCCCTTGGTATCCGCCCTGGTGGCCGTTGTTTCGACGCTTATTCATGTTGTTGTCTCCTGCATTACTATAGCGTTTGTGATTATTATAGTTCACAGCGCCGGTAGTGGCGGGGGATACTGAGGCTCCAGACGGAGGGCGTGGTTGAGTGACTCGCCCATTGTTTGGCATTCGGGCACAGTCACGTAGGCCAAAATTGAAGGCCTCAGGCCCACTTCGAATCTCCGTGCTCGACTCACTGCCGTTGGCAGGTAGACACTGACAAATCGGGCCAACTTGTTGAATTCTGCAGCATACTCGCGTATCGTCATGTTTTCCTGTATTAGCTGTATGAACTCGTTCTCCTTCGCTTGGCAGATCACCACAAGTAAGTACTCGACTTCGAAGGCCTTGCAGAACGTAGCCCAGGAGATCGGTACGGTAGAGTCATCACGATGGATAGCTTGCTTTTGTACCGCCCACCAGTCGTGTGCGTTCAACCAAAGTTGAAGTTGAGCGCAAGCGACTTTCTTGGTTCATCGATGCCGAAGAGCACGAAGTTGCCTTCGATCTCGTCTAACCAGTCGATCGTGAGGGAAGGGTCTTCGGTGCCAGAGAAGGAAGTACGAAATGCCTTCCAGAAGTTGGTATAGTCGAAGGTGTTATTCTCTGGCGGTGCAGGCTGAGACGAAGGCTCCCGGGTGCGACTTCCATTGGTCGGGTCACGGGCTCGACAATACGGGTTGTAGAGTTCCCATTGGTCATGACCGTTTGCACTAATTGCCGTAGCATGTCAAGTTGCCCTTGCTGTATCTTGAACTGCACTTAGAATTGAGCTTGTCGCCTCTCGACCTGTAGGCGTAGATTTTTTGCTTTCTTATTGCAATGCTGCGGCCTGCTTCTGCTGTATTTCGAGCATATGCAACATTCTCTCCGTAGGATTGTCGGAAGGCCCGACTTCGGTAGGCATCCTCCCCGTTAGGTTGACGGAAGGCTCGGCTTCAGAATGACTCGAGCCGCTGGAAGCGCTCATCTCGTCCTCTGCCCGAGGTTTCGTAACTCCTGGAGAAAAAAAGCAACTCTCGTTAGTTTCAAAAAATGTCCTGGGTTCAGCGTTTGGAACAATTCATCTCATTGACATGAGGTCAACGTTTCAGGACTAGAGACTAGAGACTGGAGGCCAAGGACGTAAACTGTACTCTGATACCTTTATGTCATGCCCCGATTCCGAAGAATCGATAGTCGTCCCCCGGGCGTGATGCCGTGCGAACCTTGGTTTCGATCGCATAAGGCATAGTCATAAGGTAATCTGAAACACGACATCCAAGAGAATGAGCGCAACAAATTGAACAAAACATTGAGACAGAGAAACTTTGTATTTTATTTATAATAGACATCATTTACAGACTCTATTACAATCGTGTCGTGCGGGCTTATAACATAACTCGATTACAAAAGGAGCGCCGATGAGATAGTCGTTCCATATATGCATCCCTTATTTACAAAAATGTATTCCAGCCACCTGGATTGGAGGGATGCCGAGACATGTTCCTTGGAATTGCAGAGAGTCTTCAAAAGTTTAGCGGGGGGGGGGTCTACGACGTGCGGTCAAAGATTCAAAAGCACGAATGTCGCCTTGCTCAATTGGTGCGTCCTTCCTGATTCATACCACCTGTAGAGAGCGAGGGTCAGTACGATCACATGTACTGACGAGTGGCTAATTAAAACCCATGCTCTCATTTGTTCAAGCAGTTTTGTAAAAAAATGTTAGCTATTTGGTGACTTTCTAGCCATCCTAATCGATTCGTATGTTAACATGTTAAGAGGCAAGCATTCGATAGGTACATACCATATTAGGATAAATCTTACCTACGGCCGAGCTTGCCGTTGCGGCGTAACTTACCATGTCCTTTTCTGTCAAATTTATATCGAAGCTTATAATTTATGTGCAAGTGTGGGTCATTGGCAATTCAAGCCATCCTGGACGTATAGTCTGGTCGAGACGGTGGCCCTTTCAGCATGGGTAGCTAGCCCCGTTGAAAGTCCCAAATGACCCGTACTAGCAACCAGCACAGCTATCTTGCATTCCTCCTAGGCCGAAACGGTCCCATGGCAGCGGGCTACCATTCGAGGAATCGAAACCTTGTGCACAAGTTGTCCATGACCGTGCTAGTCTAAAATTAACTTTTCAAGCATGGTCTATGAAATCTTTGAGAGTTAGCCAATTTTCAACGTGTGTCGCCTTATCGTTGCAACATTCGTTATAGCAGTTTGATGCTGAAACTATTTTGCAGATCATGAAATAATCTTATCTCTTTCTAGAACCTTAAACTTTCTTTTTTTGGTGTGAAACCTAATTTTTAGAGTAAATTACTCTAAATTGGTATAGTTATTCTGAGTTCTTGATTTGAAACTAGAGGTAGAGGTGAAGGAGGTCATCCACTCACCTTAGTCTTTGCTTGAGGCGAGGGACTGGTTAGCCGCGCTTAAACGTCGCCTATGCGATCACCTGAAATTGCATAAACAACTGATTAGAACACAATACTATTCAAGGAGTTCGATAAAAATGAGAAGTTTGAAAATGCAAGCCATGAAAACTGTCGAAAACATTTACGAAAATGCATTTACGAAACCAAAGCCAAAGCAAGTGCGACATAAAAAGAAAAGCAACATGAGGTCTCTTCCGACTCAGCCGCAGAGTCAATCCTCGAGGCACAACCCACTGAATATGGGACTTGATTCCGAAGAAGCCTTTCCATAACGAGAAAAGGATCTTAATTCAATCGTTCCCGTTCGACCGATTCAACCAATCCTGATCTATCGGTCCCGACTGAATCGGTAGCGATAGTGTTCCTTTCTCGTGCACTCCATGGACAGAAATGGGACACGACGTAGGGACATGGCACTACACGAACCACCCACCTAAAGAGATTGTGCCGAGAGTAGGAGATCGCTTTGCGACGGTCAAGCATTAGTTACGCAAACTCCTATAATGGCACAAGCATCATGTTAGAATCCCTTCTTTAATCCTTCCCCTTTGAATTTTTCAAAGACGCATTCAGAAATCGATCCGAAAGCACACTCATCAAATCCAAGCAACAAATTATTCAGAAAGCCAAAAAAACCAACAGCAGACCTGTCACATCGCTTTCTTTAGAGTTCATTTGCCAAGACATAATCTTCTGCATCTAGGACTTATTCCAACAGTAGCCGATCTATTAGTTGGAACGGTACTCATACCATTCGTTCAAATCAATTTTATCGATGCCATGGTTTTCGTATACCAAACTCGTCGCTGAGTAAGACTAGCCATCTATGTTCCCGACCGTGTCTAACTTGCCACGAGCCTATTACATAGTGTTTCACACCAACGGGAGCGAGGCACTACAATAACTGCCATCTAGACGGTTGTAAGAGGACTGTAAATTCATTATGATTGTAAACTTAATATTTTTGTTCTCATAAATGACTCGTCACATTATGAATTCATTATAGTATTGGATAAACAAACTAACAAAGAATTAGAGGATATATATAAAGCTACCATATGTAAGAAATAAGGAATAATTTAAAAGATCAAAGTATAGATTAGCGGATGCAACGATTAGGAAAATGATACAGTATATTAATCGAATGAGTTGGAACCTGGAAGCTGTTTGCAAAAACAAAAGTATAAAACTTTATTGATACAAACTGTATAATAAAGATTACAAGAATTCTGGGAAAATTACAACTATAGGAATCCAATCTAGATGACGATTGCTTTATTCCTTGGACGATGTGAACTTTGAAGACGGAGCCTTTGAAGTTGAAAACAACTCTGGAAACTGAAGGCAAAAGCCTCGGAAGTTGAAGGCAAAAGCCTCGGAAGAATGTAGCAGCACTTGAGCAAGAACTCCTGGACTCTCTGATCTCTGAATATTTGATATCTGATCCCCTTGAATGAAGACTTGAAACTCTATTTATAGAGTTCTGAAAATAACTAACTTTCAGTTATTCTGGACTGCGCAGGATGATTTGCGCAGCAATTGGTTTACGCAGCATTGGACTGCACAGGCAGTTACTGGGTCGTGGGCCAACTATCATGGTCACATGGCATCATTTGATTGAAATGTGCATGATCGTGCATAAACAGTTGCCACGTAATGAGCAATTGATGGCATGAATGCCACGTATACTTTATCAGTTATGTTGATAGAATGCGCAGACTAAACTGCACAGCCTTGGTTTGTGCAGACTCAGAATGTGCAGGAATGGATTGCGCAGACTCAGACTGCACAGGAATGGATTGCGCTGCCAGCTGTCAGCCGCCCTCGAGCACTGTGCGGCGCAATAAACGAACAGTCTCCTCGTTCTCCGTGCTGTCAGTTGTCAGAAAGATTTGACTTGATTCAGGTAATGATAACTTCTGCCACGTCAGCCTGCGCAGTTGGAAGTGTGCGCAAACCAGTATGCGCAATCGGATTGCTGCGCAATCTGTTGCCTGCGCAATTCATCAAAATGATGTATATCTTGATTCTTTGACATTGTTGAAACTTGATTTTTTAGGACCTACAGAAGCTAGGATAAATCTAAATGGACTCGACTTAGATTGAGAAAGATGTAGCTACGATTGATGTTGTAGGTATAAAGTGAGTATATATTGAAAACTTGGCTGAACTCCGAAGTCTTTTCGTGTTTGATTGCTTTCATTGAAAGTGGCCAAAAGTAGTGAAAAGGCCTTCTTTCATGTCCACCCCTTAGAGCATCATTAGTAAGGCCCAACCCATTTTATATATTCTAGATTTAGAATGTAGGAGCTCATCTTGTAGAATTGTAAGATCCATTATATGTTTCAATTTCTAGATTTTCAGGCCCAACCCACCCACATGAGCTATAGGTTGGGCCTGTAAAATTCTAGATTTAAAATGTAGGAAATTATTTTGTAGAATAGTAAGTTCTAATTTGGAGCTCAATTCTAGATTTACATTATTTTTTCCACTTTAGTTTTTGACCATATAATATTTGGGACCAAAGCTCATGTTATCATTTTCTACTACATATTCTCATACAAACCCAACACATTCTACATTTACTTCTCTTTCAAAATATTGGGCCTCAAGGTGAAATTTTAAGCATCATCTACTAATGATGCTCTTATTCTCCCACTTTCACCACCGGATACTTTTGGTTGAAACTGTGGTGGGAAAGAAAAAGAAAGTGAAGTCTTTTCAAAAAAAAATAGAGCAAGAGAGGAACTCTTTTTTTTCTCCACTTTCAACAACCATCCAAATAACAAAACTTATTTTTCCTCAACTTTCATATTTTTCAATTCCACCAACCAAACAACTTTTGGAAACTCAAAATTTATGCGTATGTAAACTCTATTTTTTTTTCACTTTCGTACTTTTAAACACTTTCGTGCAACTAAACAACCCATTTGCTCCACTCAACAGAAAGTTCGAAACTATAAGAAGAGGTTCCTCAATCCAAATAATTCACAAAAAATTGTAAACTATACTGCTTGGTACAATTGTTTTTCCTTGATGATGTCGTTCAAGTTGTCGAAGTTTCAAGTTGGACTTTTTTTCATGATTAATGATCCTCAGTGCACATCTAGTGTCATAAAAAAATATAGGGAAAATTAAATTAAAACTAACAAATTATAAATTTTAAAAATTAGAAAAGCAGAACAAAATATATTTGCCTTGTCCTTTTATATTTGATAGACAATATGGTCCTCGACTGGAGATGACAACCACTGGGAGGAGTATCCTTAGAAGGTCAAGACCCATCATTCGTTCTTCTTTAGGTTTTGGACACTTTTCCGTCAAAGATAATGGAGGAGATGGAGGAGCTTTCTTCTTTGAAAGCGTTTCGGCGGTACGCAGTCGATGTAATCTACCTGGAGCATGTGCCGACGGTTCTGTTCTGATTCGGGATACTTCACTTGGACGTTGTGCTTGCCGTGCTTTGTTCTACGCTCTAACGTCTTTAGGGGATTCATTTTCTTAATTTAAACTTGATTGCAACAAAAAATATATAATCATGAGTGTTAATTGTTGAGAACGAAATGCAAAAATCATTCCCCTAAACCAAGAAGCGTGCGAGAGAACGGAGCAATAACAACACATAAAAAAATCAAATGCCAAAATCACAAAGAACCAAATCGCAGACACAGAGAATTTTTGACGTGTAAAAACCTTGCGGGAAAAACTATAGGACGATCGAAGTCCAACCCTGAAAAGCCTTAAATAACATAATAGAAGATTACACCGTCTACAAACTCCTCACTAATCCAACACGGATCACCATTTCTCCTCCAAATGTTGCGAAGCACTATTGCTATTTTCTGAAACAATTCTCTCTTTGAAAAGCCGTAGATCTCTCATTTCTCCTCCAAATGTTGCGAAGCATTATTGCTATTTTCTCTCTCTCTATTTTTTTCAACTTGCATGCATCAACCTTTTTATAAACCCTTGCATGAATTAGGGTTACCATATTGTAAATGTATATATATGGAAGTCCAATATATACAAAAATTTCTAATATATATATATATATATATATATATATAAAAAAAAATATATATATATATATATATGTATATATATATATGTATATATATATACATTTTTTTCTAGATCATCGCTTATGCACATTCAAAGATTTCAGACCTTCAAAGAGAACCCGGAGACCTTCAAAGATTTCAGACCGATCAACTTATGCACATTCACCAATAAAATCATTTCCAAGATCATCGCTACCCGCATGTCCCACATCCTCTCCAAGATTATCTCCGAAAAGGAAAGCGGCTTTGTCCCAGGGCGGAACATTACTAACAACATCCTTCTAGCCCAGGAAATGATCACATGCATGAAATTCTCGTCCAGGGGGGTAGCATAGCCATCAAGCTAGATATGGAGAAGGCTTACGATCGCCTGGACTGACAATTCATGATTTGGGTTGTCAAGGCCTTCGGGTTCTCCGAGACCATGATAGATATCCTATTCAGATCCATAAGCAACTCATGGTTCTCAACTGTCATCAATGGGCAAGCGGACGGCTTCTTCAAATCGAGCCGAGATGTTCGTCAAGGAGACCCCTATCCTCCACCATCTTCATCATTGCCGCTGAAGCCCTCTGCAGAAACCTCAACAGCATGGTCAATATTTCGATATTCCACCACTTTTATACCACCGCCGGCTGTCCTCTTATAACTCACCTGGCCTATGCCGACGACATCCTCATTTTCTTCTCAGGTGACGTCGGATCTGTGGAGGTGGTCAGTAGCATCCTAGAGGAATACACCAGATGTTCCGGACAATGGATCAACCGCGACAAAAGTGTCATATATACCCACCACAAAGCCGACAGGAGCCACTCTCACCAATCTCACCTCCTTCTCCATCGTATACCCACCGTTCACCTACCTGGGCTGCCCACTAGTTATGGCAGGTCTAATTCGGGCATCTTCGACGGGCTTGTTAACAAGACGAGGAAGAAGTCGAGGGATGGCACAACGCGACCCTATCTCCAGGCAAAAAGATGATCTTCATCAAGTATGTTCTGTCCTTCATCCCAATCTACACCTTGGCCGTCTTCTTCCCGCCTTCGAATGTTCTATCTTCCTTAGAGGCCCTCTTTGCCAAGTTCTTCTGTGGTCATCAAAATGGTAAGGATAAGCACCACTGGACCAGCTGGGACACGATGGCCAAACCTAGACGAGGGGGGTCTCGACTTCATCAAATTATCGCACATCGTGGATGCCTGCTCTATGAAATTATGGTAGAAGTTGAGATCGCATAACTCTATCTGGACGCGGTTCATGAAAGCTAGATACTTCCAACATTCTCACCCAGCGAGGGCCGTAGCCAACAATCGATCCTCCTCATCCTGGCACCGTATTCTCCACGGCCGTCAGCTAGCTGAACCCCTTATCCGCATGCGGCTTGGCAACGACAGCTCGTCGCCTTGCCACGAGCGATGGATCGGTAACACGGTCTACCAATAGTCTCCGAACGCCCCCTATAACTGTACGATCTGCGATCTTTGGGACCTCGCATCGGGTTGGAGATGAGAGCGGATGAGAGAGTGGATCGGGCCGGAGGTAACGACCGAGCTAGCCGCCACGGACGTAAGGATCAACGATCTCCCGGACATATTGATTTGGGCCCCTACCATCCGAGGTTCGTTCACAAAGCTTCACCAGGCAAGAGGTGGGGGGCGGAGGCGTGCCTTCCCTACTGATCGCTCTATTTTGGCAATCATGTATCCCCAACAAGTGGTCCTTTTTGATCTGGAAAGCTCAGCGCAGGAAGCTTTCGACCGACGATTCTCTAACCACCATCGGCTTCAGCCTCGCATCCAGCTGCCACTGCTGCACCTCTCATAAATCAAAAATAGATGAGCACATCCCGCTCTCCGGAGATCTTGCTACTCAGATTTGGTGCGACCTGTCTCGCCGATGCAGGAAGAGGCATCGGCCCGGGGGCTTCAACGATCTCCTGGACAACTGGGGTGGCTCTCTCTGCCATCAGATCGCTGCAGCCGCTAGAATTTGGGTCCTCTGGAAGAACCGGAATAAATTCAGGTACGAAGGCCGCCAATACAACCCATCACAACTGATCTACGAAGTCCTCCGACAAATTCTTAAACTCAGGAATCGCTGCTCCCGCTCTTTGGATCGATTTTGGCAGGCTTTGCGCTAGCCACTTGTGTTGCCCCCCTGGCACAGGGTTTAGGCTTTTAGGTTTTGTCGTTTCTCCGCGCTTGGCGTGCTTACTTGTATAGGCTTCGACATTTTGCGCCTGATAAATCAATAAATGTCCTTTTGCTTAAAAAAATTATATATATATATATATATATATATATATATATATATATATATATATATATATATGAAAATTCAATCATAATTGGCTTGTCGTAATTGGAAGTCCAATTATATGAAAAGTCAATATATTAAAGATCAAATCATAAATATATGGTCAAAGTCAAAGATGGAAATTCAATCATATATTTTCTTATCATACATGTTCCAATATGCTCTCCCCGAGCTTCTCTAACACTCGGATGACGCTCGTCATACTCTAGAGTATTGTTCACATAGGTTGGGAACTCCACCCAACTCCAACAAATCTCCCCCTTCACAACTAGGTGGAGTAACTCGTCATCCCGACGATCCGCTTACAGTGCTCAAACTTTCCCTTTGGTAGAACTTTCATGAGCATGCCTTCTCCTTTGTCATCAGTATGTACCTTTTCAAAGCTTTGCAGCATTCTTCTCAACCACAACCCATATCCAATGATACTGAGTCTCAATGTGCTTGGACCGACTATGAAATGTTTGATTCTTCAAATGGTTGATTGCATTATGGCTATCACAAAACAAAAAGTACTGCTCTTACTTTAATCTAATTTTTTGCAACATCTCTTCATCCAAAGCAACTTCTTGCAAGCCTCCATCGCTACAATGTACTCTGCCTCTGTCATCGACATGATAACACACTTCTGCAACTACGATTGTCACGATATAGTTCCATGAGCAAACATCATCACATAGCTTGAAGTCGATCGCCTCGTGTCTATATCTCCAGCCATATCAGTGTCAATATACCCAACCAGCTTCGGCTCGTCACTACTAAATGAAAGTCTCCAATCGGCAGTGACCTGAAGGTACCGTAGAAACCACTTGGCCGCACTTTAATGTACTCTTCTAGGATTGAAAATATATATGCTAACCATGCCAACTGCGTGAGCGATGTCTGGCCTCGTACACCATAGCATACATAAGACTAGGGATTGGCATTGGGCCGGGTCGGGCCGCCCAAGCCCATAAAGTACGGTCTCAGGCCGGGCATAGGTCGGGCTTTTTTGTCGCCAGAGAAATTTTGGGCCGGGCTGAGTCGGGCTTAATTGTTATCTATAAAGCCCAAACCTGCCCATAAGGGTCGGGCGTTTCGGGCCAAGTTGGGTCGAACCAGGCTAGCCCTATAAAAAAGCCCAAATGGGCTTTTCGGGCTTCACCACTCTATTGTTATTAATATTATTTTTAAGAGAATTGTCTTAGCATTATTTTATTTTTTTCAATAATTATATTTTTCAGTTCTTTCTTTACCAAATTTGAATAGCAAATTAAACATCTATATATTAATATTTTAACGAAATTAAAAAGTATATTTCACGTGCCAAACGTGTGGCAATAAAGAAACATGAACACAATTATCTATATAACTAGCATTTCTTTTATATAAATGGAGTAGATTGAATATATCAGCAAAATGAAAAGTCTAAAGTGAAACCTTGAATGAACTTGCATCCACGTATATATTTGTATGGTGACCCTCCATCATACTGTTCAATGTTGTTGTTGTTGTTGTTGTTGTTGTTGTTGTTTTTTAAAAACTTTAATGATGTTCAAAATTTGAGTTTGTAACCTCGTTGTCACTTCCACCAATAAGAAAAGAACTTTGTATATTTTTTGCAAATATATATCCTGCTAAGCATTGTTCATGTAACTTAATCTAAAGTTCTCAGTTACAGTCATTTCTTACCTTTTTCTACACATGCAGCAACAGAAAGGCTGTTTGATAACATTAATACTTTATTTATATATTAATAAACTAGTTATTCATTTTTTAACAAGTTTTGACAACACAGCGAAGTTTCTATCAACAACAGCAACAGTAGAAGAGTAAAGACGTTACCCGGTTTGGCTTTTCGGGCCAAGTCGGGTCGGACCGGGTTAGCCCTATGAAAAGGTCTAAGACGAGCTTTTAGTGCCGGGCTCAGGGGGCGGATGCTTAGCCCAAGCCCTGCTCTATACTAATATGGATCGGACTTTGGCCCATCGGGCCGGGCGGGCTTTTCGGGTGCCATGGGCCTCGGGCCCAATGATGATCCCTACATAAGATTCTCCCCAACGAAAGCGAATAGAACCTGCTCCATAACTTTCTTGTCGTACTCGGTATATGGACACTACTCCACAGTTAACTTGAAGTGAGCTGTAAGGGGATTGCTCACTTTCTTCGTCCCGTCCATCCCAAAACGCTAAAGTTCCCAGTGAATGTACTTCTTTTAGTACTGTAGAAGCTAAAAATTGCTGAAAGAATGCATCGTGATGTTCACAAATAGCGCCATAATTTATCAATCAAAATAGCGCTTACATCAAATAACGCATGATATTAAATAGCGGTGGACTTTAAGTGGCGCCAGGTTGCCACGTGGCAAGCTTCCTCGAGAAGCTAAAATAGTTGTCATGATGACTGACAACACGTCAGTCGAGGTAAATCCTTTCGAATTCCGAGCGCACGACGCTTGAAAAGATTATGTCAAAATTTTTTATAATGATTGTCAGTTGCTATCATGCCCCGATTTCGTAGAATCGATAGTCGTCCCCCGGACGTGATGTCGTGCAAACCTAATTTGCGATCGCACAAGGCATAGTCATAAGGTAATCCGAAACACATCATCTAAGAGAGTGAGCACAGACAAATTGAAGAACACATTGAGACAAAGAAACATTTCATTTTATTGATAATAGACATCATTGACAGACTCCATTACAATTATGCCGCGCGGGCGTTATAACATGACACGATTACAAAAGGAGTGCCGATGAGATAACTATTCCATACATACATCCCTCATGTACAAAAAAATTATTCTAGCCACCTGGTTGTGAGGAATGTCGAGACATGTTCCTTGGACTTGCGCAAAGTCTTCAAAAGTTCAGCGGCGGCGTCTTTGACGCAGGGTCGAAGCTTCAAAAGCACGAACGTCGCCTAGCTAGTTGGCACGTTCTTCCTGATTCCTGGCACTGCAAAGAGCGAGGGTCAGTACGATCACATGTATTGGCAAGTATCTAATTAAACCCAAGCTCTGCATTTGGTTCAAGCAGTTTTATAAAACATGTTAGCTATATTTGTGATCTTTCTAACCATCCTGTTTGATTTGCATGTTAACATGTTTGAGGCAAGCAATTGTCCAACTTTATCCTGTGTCACGTGCATTGGTTCAAGCCGTGAAAGGGTGTGAAGGTCACTGGCAATGTTAAGCCATCACGAACTATAGCTGGGTTAGACGACGAACCTTTCGAGATGGGTAGCGAGCCCTGTGCAAAAGTTTCCGAATAACCCATGCCGATGTAAGGCTGGCGCTTGCTATACTCATTCCTTCCGGACCGAATCGGTTCTTTAGCCTAGGCAACCGTTCGAGGAAACTACACCTTGTCGACAAGTTGTCCATTGACCATTTTGCAGAGTCTTGAAAAATGCTCTCTCTTTTCTAGAACCTTATCCTTTCTCTTTTATGTGTGAAACTTAGCCTTTCTTTTGAACTTAGTCAACTTATTCACTTAAGCCATACCGTTGCGATAAACGTTAATCGATTCATTCTTCTGTTTTCATAGGCTAAGTAAATGGGACATAAGAAAGCATGCATCAGTTTTCGCGTACAACAATTTTATAGCAAGAGTGTCGTAAAGAATCGTGCCATGATTTTTTTGATTCTACACTATATTAACAAGCATTTCGTTTGTGTTTCATGTTTGATTTTGAAACAGAGGGTCGAGGCGAAGAAGGTCAGCCATTCACCTTAGACTTTGCTTCAGGCGAGGGACTGGTTGGCTGCACAAATATTGCCTACGCAATCACCTGCAATCGCATAAGCAACTAATTAGAACACTATGTTATTCAAGAAGTTTTGATACGAATGCAAAGTTTGAAAATGCAAGCCATGAAAATCTATCGAAAACATTCACAAAAACGTATTCACGAAAACCAATCAAAGCTAAATCAAGTGTGACATAAAAACCAGAGCATTGGGAGGTCTCTCCCGACTCAGCCGCATAGCCAATCCTTGAGACGCAACCGCTGAATGTGGGAATTGATTCCGAAGAAGCCTTTCCATAACGAGAAAAGGATCTTAATTCAATCGTTTCCACTCGACCGATTCGGCCGATCCCGACCTATCGGTCCCAACCGAATCGATAGCGACAGTGTTCCTTTCTCGTGCACCCGTTAGACGAAAATGGGGCACGATATAGGGATGGGGCACTATACCATAACCAACTAAGAAAATTTTTTATCCTCAAAACTTAAGAATAGAACCTACCTCTATAAGAACAATGAAGGAAATTTATTCTTCATCTCCGATTCAAGTTCCCACGTTGACTCTTCGATCGAATAGTTTCTCCAGAGTATACAGACGAGAGGGATCATTCGATTCCGCAATAGCTTATACTTGCGTTCTAAGATTTGAACTGGCTCTTCAACGTAAGATAAATCGGACTTCAGCTCTAGCTGACCAAAATCTACCACGTGGCTAGGGTCATGCATGTACTTCCGTAACTGAGAGACGTAGAAGACATTGTGTACACCTTCTAGTGCCGACAGTAGGGCAATTTGATAGGCCACTGGAATGACCTGCTTGAGTATTTCGAACGACCCAACGAATCTTGGACCAAACTTTCCCTTTGTACCAAACTGGGTAACTCCCCGCATAGGTGATACTTTAAGAAATACGTGATCGCCTTCTTGAAACTCGAGGGGTCGACGATGAACATCCGCATAACTTTTCTGACGACTCTGTGTGGTATTTAATCTTTCCCGAATGAGCCAAACTTTTTACACAGTCTGTTCCACCAGTTCCAGGCTGAAAATCTGTCGCTCTTCGACTTCGTTCCAGGAAATGGGTGATCGGTACTTTCGTCCATACAAGGCTTCATACGGCACCATTTGGATGCTGGATTGATAGCTATTATTGTATGCAAATTCGGCCAGAGGTAGGTAAACGTTCCAACTCGACTTGAAGTCAATTGCGCAGAGCCGTAACATGTCTTCACGATTCTGATTTACATACTCTATTTGGCCATCGGTTTGGGGATGGTAAGTTGAGCTGAATTTCAACTTGGTACCTAGAGCCGACGGAAGGCTACTCCAAAAGCGTGATAGAAATCGTGCATCCCGATCAGATATGATGGATACCGGGACTCCGTGCAGCCGTACTATCTCGTCAAGATAAATCTGAGCCAGATGATCAACGTTCCGAGTATCTTTAGTGGCAATGAAGTGCGCTGACTTGGTTAGTCGATCAACGATGACCCAGATGGCATCATTTCCCCGCGACATCTTCGGCAGACCAATAATGAAATCCATGCATATGTGCTACCACTTTCATTTTAGAATCGCCAGATTCTGTATCTTTCTGTTCAGCCTCTAGTGCTCAGCTTTCACCTACCGACAGGCCATTCATTGCGACATAAAGAGTGCCACATCTCTTTTTATTTCGTGCCACCAGAAGTTTGTGCGAAGGTCCCTGTACATCTTTGTGCTATCGGGATGCAAGGTGTACTTCGTATAGTGCGCCTCCGACAATATCTCCTTTCTATGTTCTGAATTATCCGAAACGTATAGCCTACCCTTCAATCTAAGCATGCCGGTTTCATCTTCTGCAAAGTCGGTCTTCCTACCTGTCAAGATTAGCTCTCGTATTTTCTTCAGGTGCGGATCGTCCTTCTGAGCGGTCTTGATCTTTTCTTGCAAGCTCGGCTCTAACTGCAACTTTTCCAACTGTATATTCCTGAATCTGACTTGAAGTTCGATGCCCATCTCTTCTAGGTCGCGTATCAATCTACAGTCGATGGATAGCGAGGCAATATACTTTCGACTTAGAGCATCCGCCATAATATTTTCCTTTTTCGGCGTATAGTCAATAGTCAAGTCGTAATCTTTGATCAGTTCAAGCCAACACCTTTGCCGCAAGTTCAGTTTCTTCTGCATGAATAGATACTTGAGGCTCTAGTGATCGGTATAGATCGTGCACGCCAAGCCATAAATATAGTGATGCCATAATTTCAACGCGAACACAATCGCCACTAACTCCAGTTCATGAGTAGGGTAGTTCTTCTCGTACGGCTTTAGCTGTCGGGAAGCAAAAGATATCACCTTATTCCGTTGTATCAGCATACACCCCAAGCCCTGACCGGATGCATCGCTGAATATCTAGACACCCTCAGTCCCTTTTGGAAGTACGGGTATCGGGGCCGAGACGAGCCATTTCTTTAATTCCTGAAAGGAAGCTTCACAGTCGTCTGACTATTCAAATACAACTTCTTTCTGGGTGAGGCGAGTCAGAGGCGATGTAATCTTCGTAAAATCTTCCACGAAGCGTTTGTAGTATCCCGTTAAGCCAAGGAAACTTCGAATCTCGTCGACGGATGTTGGCCGTTTCCAATCGACAATGGCTTCAACTTTCTTTGAATCGACTGCAATGCCTTTAGCTGAAATGATGTGTCCGAGGAATGCGATGCTGCTATGCCAAAATTCGTATTTGCTTTGCTTCGCATACAACTGATTTTCTCGAAGGATCTGAAGCACGGTCCGTAGATGCTCAGTGTATTGCTGCCTATTCTTCGAGTAGACGAGTATATCGTCGATAAATACTACTACGAACTTGTCGAAGAATGATCGAAACACCCGATTCATTAAATCCATAAAGGCAGCTGGGGCATTCGCTAGGCCGAATGGCATTACTAGGAATCTGTAATAGGCGTATCGAGTACGAAAGGCGGACTTCGGCACATCGTCCGGCTTGATCTTGAGTTAATGGTAACCCGAGCGCAGATCAATTTTAGAGAACACCGTAGCTCCTTGCAGCTGATCAAACAGATCGTCTATGCGGGACATGGGGTATTTGTTCCGGACGGTAGCTTTATTCTGCTTGCGGTAATCGATACAAAGACATATTGAGCCATCCTTTTTCTTGACAAACAGCACGGGCGCTCCCCATGGCGAGATACTGGGTCGTATGAATCCCTTGTCGAGCAACCCTTGCATCTATACTTTGAGTTCTTTAAGCTCTGTAAGGGCCATTCTATACGGAGCTTTAGAGATCAGTCGGGTATCGGGGAATGTGCCAATAGTGAACTCAATCTCTCGATCAGGTGGCATGTTCGTCCGGTAACACATCTAGGAATTCTGCCACAACGTCGGTCTGATCCGTGTTTGTACCATCCTATCGCATGTCTCGAACGGACGCTAGTTAGCCTTCGCACCCGAAATGCAGCATCCGTCGAGCAGATATTGCGGAGATCACCATGCAGGTCGATGATGCCTCACCACACGAATAGCAGAATTCAGGCACTCCAGGTATACAGAATGTGACCCTCTTTTCAGCACAATCGATGGTTGTATTGCACGTACCGAGCCAATCTATCCCCAGAATGATGTCGTAGTCCTTAATATCTAGAACTATCGCATCAAGACTGACCTTTTGATCACCTATATAGATGATTCTGTCTCCGCAGACTAAATTTACAGGTAGTGACACGCCCGATAGTACATTAACAATAAGATCGAGACCCAGCAGTGTCAAAAGAAATTTGCGCTCGGCAGTAAAGTTTGCCGATATAAAGCTATGTGTGGCACCTGAATCAAACAATACACGAGCAGGTTTATTATTGAAATACAGTATACCTATCACGACTGTGTCAGATGCGAACGCTTCGTCTCGAGTCATGGCATGGATGCGACCCTGGGCATTGGGGCGCCGGTCTTGGCCATTCTGTTGTGCGGTCTGTAGAGCTCGAGGTGCTTGGCCTCGATTTTATTGGTATTGTTGGGGGTACTGGTTCGGCTTCTTCGGACAGTTGCGTACAATGTGGTCCGTTCGTCCGCACTCAAAGCATGCTCCACTCTTCAATTGGCACTCGTTGGCCACATGCCCCTCCTTGTGGCAGAAATTACAAACTATTCGATCCTATGCCTGGTTGCCGCCTCCGTTGCCGTAATTTTGATGCTTGTGCACATTGTTGTCTCCCGCATTACTTTGGCATTTGTTATTGATGTGAACAATGCCAGTAGTAGGAGGAGGATACTCTGACTCCAGAAAGAGGGCATGGTTGAGTGCCTCGCCCATGGTTTTGTATTCAGGCACCAAAATATGGGCACAAATAGAGGAACACAGGCCCACTTCGAATCGTCGAGCTCGACTTGCAGTTGTAGGTAGATATGCTCTAGCAAATTTGGCCATTTTGTTGAATTCGGCCGCGTACTGTCGTACTGTCATATTTTTTTGCCTCAACTACATAAATTTGTTTTCTTTTTCCTGCTGCATGGCTGCAGAAAGATATTCAGTCTTGAACGCTTTTCTGAATGTGGCCCACGAGATCGCCGTTGTCTCATCTTTACGTTGGATTGCCCGCTTCTGTACGGACCACCAATCGTGCGTGTTCATTCGAAGTAGCAGTTGAGCACACGCGACTTTTTTCGAGTCTTCGACACCCAGAAGTTTGAATTTGTCTTCCAGCTCCTCCAACCAGTCGATCGCCACGGAGGCATCTTCTGTGCCGTTGAAGGAAGTATGGCAGCTTTTTCTGAATTTTGATACGTCGAAGTTAGAACTTTTCGGTACCGCAGGTGAGAGCACGGGCGCCTCCGGTTCAGCTTTATTAGATCGAACCGCATGCTCGGTCACGGCAGGCGTCATCGTTGAATTGTTGTTGGCCACGACCGATTGTACTATTTGTTGGAGTGTATTCAGCTGCTACTACTACTGCTTGAATTGAGGCTCAAACCAATTCTCAAACTAGGTCTGACGAGCCTTCGTCTGTTGATGATGGAGCTCATTTTGGCATTATTTCATTTCGAGCATCTGCAGCATCCGTTGTATCGGGTCGCCGGAAGGTCCGACTATGGTAGGTGTCATCCCCGTTGGGTTGACGGAATGCTCGAGTCTGGAACTACTCGAGCCGCTAGAAGTGCTCGTCTCATCCTCTGCATGAGGTTTCGCAACTGCAGGAAAAAGAAAGGCAACTCTCGTTAATTTCAAAAAATGTCCTGGGTTCAGCGTATGGAATAACTCATCTCATCGACACGAGGTCAACGGTTTGAGACTAAAAACATTGACACTGGAGGCCAAGGACGTAAAGCCGTGCTCTGATACCATTATGTCACGCCCCGATTCCATAGAATCGATAGTCGTCCCCCGGGCGTGATGTCGTGCGAACCTAATTTGCGTTCGCACAAGGCATAGTCATAAGGTAATCTGAAACACAGCATCTAAGAGAGTAAGCCCTGACAAATTGAAGAACACATTGAGACAGAAATATTTCATTTTATTGATAATAGACATAATTTACAGACTCCATTACAATCATGTCGCACGGGCTTTACAACATAACTCGATTACAAAAGGAGTGCCTGTAGAAGCATGGAAAATGACCCATACGGCCAGGGAACCCCATGCGGCTCAAACAGCCCATGCGGTACAAAAAGACTATGCGGCTCAGGAATTATGCGGTCTAAAATGTTCCATGCGGCTCAGAAGACACGTGGCATAACAGTCCTTCCCTCCAACCCATGCTGCATTAATTACTTTGACGGCTGACAACTCTGAAAAAGTGACAGCCCTGACACGAGGAAGTAATTATGACTCTGTCATAATGACAGACTTCTAGGAAAGAGAAAAAGATCTCTGACACAATCCCCCGAGATCTATAAAGTGCCACGTGGCTTTGCCACGTAGACGTTCATATGCGGCTCGAGCGAAGACTTCCCATGCGGCTCAGGCCGAAACAGTCTCATGCGGCAAGCGGAGGCCTTCCCATGTGGCTCAAGAGGACCATTTCCATGCGGCTCAGGCAGATGTATCTATATGCGGCTCACAATGATCATCTCCATGGGGTTCGAAGGTTCGAGGGGTGACCATTACCCGAGCAGCCCTGACACGTGACCCAAACCTTATGCGGCCTAAACCTTATGCGGCTCAATATTCATGCGGTTCAGATCTCTCCTAGTGGCTCCTAGGACACGTGTCCTAAGCCGATCAATCTCCCAGATTTATTGCAATCAGAGATTGGGTCAAATCTCAATAATCTGGGACACGTGGCAGAAGAATAAATCAAATTTATTTGCAGACATCAGAAGATCATTAGGAGGAAGATTTATTCCAATCAGTATTAATTGCTGATGAGATTTGGTATAATCTATACTTAATGGTCCAGGTTCATCACAATCAAAACTAATGGCCTAGATTGACCGATCCATAGGCCGTCGCCATCTCCTAGAAGCAATCATTTGCAACCCTAATGATCACACCCCATTCCTATAAATAGTAGGGTGCCATTCCCATGCAAAGGAGAGACAGACAAAGAGATATACTTACATAGAGAGAGGCGCACACATGAGCACTTTTCGAGATCAGAGAGAGCACCATAGTACTTGGAGAGAAGAGCAGAGAGAGAGCAAAGAGAGTATTTCTTCAACGTTGAGCAAATCTTCTGGAGCCAAGGCTGCACACCGATCGTCCAAGGAGTACGGCAGGGCTGCCGTCGCCTTCCCGAGCCTCTATCATCACCCCCCAGAATCTAAAATAAACAATTGTACTTAGTCTGCTGTACCTAGGCTTTCGTCCCTAGGCTTTCTTTGTACAAGCGAGTTTGTATTGTGAGTCTAAGTTCAGTCCTTCCATAAAACTGTTCTGTACTTTTACAATCAATGGCAAACACGATGGCGACTCTGCTGGGGACAAATTTCTCCACGGCTGAGGAGTTGGTGATGTAGTCGGATGCAGCCAAGCTTGGCTCCACGCAACAGAAGATGGTCGTCCGTTTCGACCAACAACCGTTTGAAGAGATGCTCTCTGAAGGAAGTGCTGGTCCGATCCAGAAGCGAACATGCACAAAGAAAGCTCGCTGCGAGTGGAGGCCAAAATCATTTGCTCCCCCACAAGCTCTGGACGGGATACTCTCTGCTACCCAAGACGGCGAGGGCGATTCTCATGCGGCTCCACTTCGAGCAGTAGAGAACTCTGCTGTCCTCAAGACCGGCAAAGGAAAGCACTACGATGCTGGACTTGCAGGGACAAAGAGTGACTCTATGCGTCCCAAGAAAAAGCCGAGCACTCCTGTGGCCAAATCTGCCAACCACGTGCAGGAGGCTCATGCGGATGGATCTACCAACCGCATGAAGAAAATCCATGTGGCCAGATCATCCAGCCGCATAAAGAAGACCCATGCGGCTGAGACTCCCAGCCGCATGAAGAAAGCCTATGTGGCTACGTCTGCCAGCCGCATATGGACCAATGATGACAACCGCATGACGCCTACTCCACGCGGCTCTGTCTTCGACCGCCTCTCGTATGGTCCTGATCTCTTGTGCTTCCAAGAAGACATGTCTGACTCTCTCCAGTATCACTTAGACTCTTCCTACTATGTGCCCTTACGTACTAGAGCGAAGAAGTCTAAGGTAGCGCGAGCCTGGCGAGTTCGATCCGCTGATCTGACCTCCAACCATCCGAGCGTCCCGTATACCGTTATGCGGGCCTCAGATGGGAAGTTGTACAGAACCACTCGAGTCCAGCCCCCAGCGGCGGACGGACAGAGAGGTTCGTAAAAGTCTCCCAAAATTCTGGGAGCAGAGATGGTCGATTCCGGCCCATCTAACTTGCGTGAGGCTATCCTCCACAAACGCAAGGAAAGATAAGACGCATCGGGGTGCAAAAAGTCCTCTCACGGACGCCACTGCACTCAAGTCATCGTCAACTGCTGCTGCAACAGTGCGACGGCACAAAAAAGCCGACAGTCCGTATTTCAAAGACTGCGACAGCCATCTTCAGAAGACGAGGCACTTCCCGTCGTATCTTGTAACTCTGCTCGGAAATTCCCCACTGATGGAAGGGGAAAGAAGACAAGTATTCCCAGCCCAAAAATCTCAACCACTGCGACTAAAAGACTATCGTCTAAGCGGGTGCCCACCACTGGAGTTTTCCAAGGTACTCGCTCTAAGACGAAATCTGCTACAGTAGAAAATTCGTCGTCCATAACGCAGGGGGTTACTGAGGCTGGAGGTAGCACCCCTCCGAGCCTCCACAGCAACCCAATGTTCCAAGAAGACGAGCCGGGGGAGACAACTCTCCCATCAGATACAGCAAGTCTCGACGTCTCCGATGACATCCACAACTCCCAAGACGAGGCAAACTCGGAGATTGGGGGTACTGTTCCTTCTGAGTCTGAATCAGAAGGGAACATACCCACATACCCCGACGACTTCCCACTATAGGGGTACGATTCGGAGGGCGCTTCCTCCACCGCTCCGTCTACCTCTCCTCATGTAAAAACGGTATTCATGACAGACAGCAACCAAGGTGGTTCCAGTGATCGCCAGCGCTTCGACAGTCTCGAAGCCATATTGCTTGCTTTGGTCAAATCTGTAGACGAGATTAAAACGGCCCTTCCAACTCTGCAAGGAGGGACGCCTGGCCCAACCAGCACGGGTCCCGCGGTCAATGCGGACTCGAATTCGGCGGCACCGAACCCGGGCAACAATCCTCCGGAAACAACGGCCCCCACCGCCGTGGACGAAGCCCACGAAGTAAGAAGAGAGGTCCAAGAGCTCCGAGCCATGTTCCACGCCCGAAAGAATTCCCAAGACCTCAGAATACGGCAACCATACCCCGCTGCATGGAGGGATGTGCCATTCCCACCAAGATATAAGCCGTTCAATATCAATCCCTATGATGGCAAGACCTCAGCAAGTCGGTACATCACTTACTTCGAGGTCACCACCGACCATCTGCCCCATGACGATGCCATTCTCACACGATTATTCATCGGGGCATTGGAAGGAGTCGTCTTCGACTGGTATCGCAATCTGCCGGACAACTGCATCCACTCCTTCGCCGACTTCAAGCGCATGTTCTTGGAGAGATTCTACGAAGTAGGACAGGACGTCACTATGTCCACCCTCATGGACGTCGTCCAAGGGGAAAAGGAGCTGACAAGGAACTATATTGAGCGGTTCCGCCAAACCGCCATGAAGCTGTCCTCCGAAAATCCCGATTCCTCCTTGATTGAAATTTGCCAAAAGAGACTGCTTCCAACGATCAGTCTCTGGATGGGCGAAAGTTAATTCAAGGATTGGAAGACGTTCATCATCAGTGCCACAAGCGCCAAAGAATGACTGAAAAAGGCTCGCCAACTGGGATTGCACATCTCGGAAGGAGAAAACAAGGGCAAGCGTCCCAACAACGATAATGGGGGTAGCCCCTCCAACAATCGAGATAGCAAAGGAAAGCAGGCTATGGTGGTCGATACGGCACAAAAACCTGAGCCAAAGCCAGCAGACAAATAATGGTCGCAGATCACGTACTCCTTCGAAGACGGTCACGTCAAGCCCATCTTGGACATGCTCATACAAGGAGACAGAATCCAGCTACCTCCACCAAGACGGGAACCGCGGCTGGCAGAGATGGAGAATATAAAGTACTGCCATTATTATCGCTATGTACATCATGCTACACACGATTGCTACCAGCTGAAACGGTACATCCAAAACCTTATCGATTCGAACGCTCTGGCCATCGATTTCGAAGAGGTAACCATGGCAGCCAATATGGTGTCGGTACAATTCGGCAGCTTCTCTCCAACGAAAACTCAAGACGGGGTAGTCCCCATCCCTCTGGCGACAATGGAGATTGCTAATCTTCCACCTCCCCGAGATCACGCTGCTGGTCTAGTGCCCCTCACCACATCACGAGGGAAGGTCATGCGGATCCATCCGGACTTAGTATCAGAAGTGATACGGCCCACACCATCTTCCACCTACAAGAAGAAAAGTGGAAAAGTCAGGACCTGCCACACAATCTCGGCAGACATCGAGGAAGCTATAGCCGTCGTCACGCGGTCTGGAGCGCAATCCCAACCTGTGGTTGACAATCCAGCTGAAAATCATCAACCCACTACAACTGATGCTCCGGGACCGGCTCAGCCTTCGACGACCGACAAGCCTAGGCCGAGGGAGACTCGCTTCGACAAATCCCTCCGAAAAGAGGCAGCCCAAGGGCTAGAGAAGCCCTACAACTTTGACATCTTAGCGCAGTTGGCTAACACACCGGCCAAGTTGTCACTATACGAACTCCTAAGGCTCTCCAAGGACGCTCGTATTGCATTGAGCGAAGCACTCCAAAATGCCGATGCCTATCTGGCTCAATCCAACCTCACCGGGGAGGACTCACCCGTGGATCTCCAGGACAGCGCCTGTACGGGAGCAATGCCTAACATCGTCTTTACTTCGCAGGACATGTTCATCAAAAACTAATCTGCACGATCGCCCATTATACTACACGGGATACATCGGTGACGTGAAGGTGGATCGGATGCACATAGATCCTGGCTCTTCCATCAGCATCATCCCGAAAGGTCTGCTACATCATCTCCGTATCCCAATGCATCGCCTGACACCCACAAGCACCGCCATCAGCGGCTTCAATTCGGGCAGGAGCTACCCAATAGGGAAGATTCGTCTAAAGTGTCAGATTGGCGATCTCCAATCCGAAGTCACCTGCTACGTCATAGATACAGACACTTCTTACAACATCCTCTTGGGGCGCCCATGGATACATGATTACATGATCGTGCCTTCCACGCTACACCAGTGCTTCAAATATGTCGACAAACACGGCTTCGTGAGGACAGAATTTGCTGATATCGATCCCTTCAAAGGGGTCGAATCCTACTACTCAGACTCCTGCCTATACGAAAAGTCAAAGAGGCACCTTGATGAAGGAGATGTACAAGCTCATACCGAGACAGCTTCGGGATCAGAAGAACCTCTGACGATCCACCTCCAAGCTCGCAAACCGGACAGGTCCGTACCCCTTACTGCCACTCTGCAGAAGGACGCGATCAGCCTCTCGGTGCAGAAGGAGCAGATGATAATCCGGCTGCTAAGGTCCGGCCAAGTGCCGAGACCCACAACGGGGCCACTGACAATCAGACTGCCGAGAGTCAGTCAACCCCAAACGGAGAAGCTCAATCCCTCCGATAGGCCACTGACGATACGCCTTCCCAAGAAGGGTCGTCACCCCGATGCAAGGTCTGACACTTCTAGCGAACCAGCCACTCCTCGCTCTACATCAAATGCCAAACTGGGGGTCGCTAGTCTGCCAACAACTCTACGCTCTGCTCCATCAGCTGAACCTATGACGATCAAGCTACCCAGGTCGTCCTCTCAGTCTTTACTTACGCAGGGGGTAGCCGAAGAGGAACCGGAGCTAGCCAAGTATGTGGCTGCCCACACTGATGCTCCCTCCGCTGATGATGTAGTCCCCCTAGAAAAGATACCTTACTTCATCAATAAAGGGTTATCTTTGAACTACACCGAGCTCAATAAGCTATGTACAATATATGCTATAGAACACGGTATGGGCACTCACCTACACACACAGGTGACAAAGGTGTACACCACGATCCAGCTTACTCCAGTAGAAGACGCTTACCGAATAATCGAGGGAGGGGACCATCCAATCATATTCGGCCGGAAGGACGACCCGCATCCCTTTACCATAGAAGAAGTCGACCTCGGGTCAGATGCCGGAAGACTGCCTCTGTATCTTTATAGCCCCCAATCCAAATATCTCATGCAGAAACAGGGGTATAATTTGGAGACGACGCCAGGTTTGAACTACGGCACTGGACGACGATTGCCTTTGAAGTCGCCAGTACCGGCGGGCAAACCACGGGACTACTATAGCAAAACTCGATGCGGGTTAGGGTATGTAACGCCTACTACGACCCCTGAGAGTTCAGATGAAGAATGCAACTGGCAGTCACATTCAACCGGGTCACCAACTTCTGACTCGGATACCAGCATCGGAGACATGTTCAGACAAGTCTTGTCAGTCAACATGGTATTCGCCGACGCTTACGAGGAAGACAAAGACATCTCCGAGATCCTCGAGCTAGAGCCGTGGGCCCAGCAATTGGATGCACAATGGGAAAAATGGTTCGAACTCAGAGAACCTCCTACCGAAGATGAAGTCATACAGGTTGACCTCGGCAGCGAATCTTCTCCAAAACCAATTTTCGTCAGTAAAAGCCTAGCAGACGAAGAGCGGGAGTCGCTGCTAGAACTTGTCAGAGAATACATTGATGTGTTCGCCTGGAGCTATGAAGACATGCCAGGGTTAAATCCCGATATTGCTCTTCACAAACTCAACATTCGGCCGGATGCGAAGCCAGTCAAGCAACAACAGCGACGCTTCCGTCCAGGCATCATGGACGCGATCGAAGCCGAAGTCAACAAACTGATAGCCAGCGACTTCATTCGTGAGGAACAACATCCCGACTGGGTCGCCAATATAGTGCCCGTCCTCAAGAAGAATGGGAAGATTCGAATCTGCATCGACTTCCGCAATCTGAACGAGGTGTTCCCCAAAGATGAATTCCCTCTTCCTATCACAGACATCATAATCGACAATACCTGCGGCTTCGAACGTATGTCATTCATGGATGGCTTCTCGGGGTACAACCAAATCAAAATGTCTCCTGACGACGAAAAGCATACATCATTCCGAACACCAATTGGCACGTACTGCTACACAGTCATGCCTTTCGGTTTGAAGAATGCCGACGCCACATATCAAAGAGCCATGAGCATCATCTTCAGAGACCACTTACGCAAGACAGTGGAGTGCTATGTTGACGACATAGCCGTTAAGAGTCGCTGCAAGGGAGACCATCTGCAGGATCTAAGGACGATATTCGACCTAATTTGAGCGCACAATTTGAAAATGAACCCTATAAAGTCCTTTCTGGGCGTATCCAGCGGAAAGTTCTTGGGCTTCATCATCACTGCACAGGGCATCCATGTAGACCCTGAGAAGACGAAAGCAATCATGGAGATGGGTCCCCCGAGAAATCTCTGCGAACTCAGAGGCCTTCAAGGGAGGCTAGCTTACATCAAGAGGTTCATTTCCAACCTCTCCGGGCGATGTCGACCATTCACCCATCTCATGAAGAAAGGCGTCTCATTCGTATGGGATGAAGAATGCCAGCGCGCCTTCGACAGCATCAAAGAATATTTGTCGAACCCTCCAGTCTTGGTGGCCCCGATTTCTGGAAAACTATTTCTGCTCTATGTATGAGCAATGGAACATTCCTTCGGGGCTCTACTGGCACAAAACAACGACGCAGGCCATGAGCAAGCCATATATTACCTCAGCCGAATGATGATTGGGCCAGAGCACCGATACACCGCTGTGGAGAAGGAATGCCTTGCTCTGGTGTTCGCCATTCAGAAAATGTGGCACTATGTCACCAGACAAACGATACATATGATCTTACGAGTCAACCCTCTCAGGGTCCTCATGACTAAACCAGGGGCACTCAGCTCTTGCCTCGCTACATGGGCAATATTGCTGTCCCCTTATCATATGATCTTCGTCCCACAAAAGGCAGTCAAAGGTCAAGCCTTGGCAGACTTCTTAGCAGCCCACCCAGGCTCGAAGTCTTCCAGAATATATGAAGAGATCCCAGATGAGGTCGTCGACACGCATGCAACCTCTCACAATGATATATGGCGAATGTTCTTCAACGGTGCTTCGAGGACCGGACCTAAAGGCAATATCGTCGTCGGAGTCGGGGTAGTGCTGGTCTCCCCTTCCGGATTGGTGATTAACCGCGCTTATTCCCTTACTGAACCCTGCTTTAACAATGTGGCCGAGTACAACGCTCTGGTCATTGGCCTCCAACTTGCAAGAAAGCTGGGGGTAGAATACCTTGAAGCATACGACGATTCCCAACTAATCGTCAATCAGATCCTGGGATCATACGAGGTCCGCCATGAAGACATAATCCCTTATCACCAAATAGCGATTGACATCATCTCATCGTTCAAGGGATTATTCATCGAACATGTCCCCAGACTCCGAAATATCGAAGCTGATGCCCTAGCTGGTCTTACCGCTTCCCTAGCAGTTCCGAACTATAATCGCCAATCAGTGGATGTGATAGGCCACGAAATGGTCTGTCCCAAGAACAATGTGCAATTTATGGCGAGTTATTCCGCCCAGACGATCGATGATGCCCCAGACTAGAGACAACCATTTATTGACTTCGTCGTCTACGATATCCTGCCCGAGAACCCGAAGGAAGCCACCTCTATCAGACGGCGTTCTCTCAGATTCTTCTACGATACAGAGACGAAAATGCTGTATCGGCGATCCTACGATGGATTATTGCTTCGGTGTCTGTCAAACGCAGAAGCCAAAGAAGTCGTACGAGAAGCTCATGACGGTGTCTGTGGGGCCCATCAGCCTAGTCCTAAATTGCAAGACCGTCTTCGCCGAATGGGCTACTACTGGCCCACGTTGGTAGCAGATGCGATAGATTATGCTAGAAAATATAAAGCCTGCCAAGTCCACGCGGACTTCATTCCCCAACCATCCAAATTTCTACATCCGACAGTGGCGTCCTGGCTATTCGAAGCATGGGGAATGGATATCGTTGGTCCAATCACCCCACCTTCCTCCCGAGGATATCGCTTCATACTTGCGATCACTGATTACTTCTCCAAATGGGCGGAAGCTGTCCCACTCGTAGAAGTCAATACTTCAAACGTGATCAGCTTCCTTAAGCATCACGTCATCTACCGCTTTGGACTGCCCCGAAGGATCATCCATGATAATGGTCCACAGTTTGCAAGTCACGCTTTCTATCGATTTTGCGATAGGCACCGTATTCAAAATATTGCTTCGACACCGTACAATCCGGCAGCGAACGGGTTGGCTGAGGCATTTAACAAAATAATCATCAAACTCCTCAAGAAGTTTGTCTCCTCTAATAAACGCGACTGGAACGAGAAGCTCGGCGAGTATTTATGGGTGTACCGTACTACAGTCCGAACAGCTACCGGGACACCATTCTCTCTAATATACGGGAGTGAGGCAGTTCTCCCATTAGAGACTCAAATACCCTCACTCCGTGTCGCCCTCACTTATCAATTGACGACGGATGACAACTACCGGCGTCGACTACAAGAGTTTGAGGCCTTAGATGAAAAGTGCCTCCTAGCTCAGCAAAGGATCGAGCTATACCAAGCACGAATCTCAGGAGCCTTCAACAAGAAGGTCAAAATCAGAACATTCCAAGTGGGCGATCTTGTTCTGGCAGTCCGGAGGCCAATGGTCATGACTCACAAGACCGCCGGCAAGTTTCAGCCAAAATGGGAAGGTCAATTTGTCATCGAGGCCGTGTTCTCCAATGGTGCTTACCGCCTCGCTAAGCAAAACGGAGACTTGCTCATGTTGCCCGTCAACGGCAAGTTCCTGAAGAAATATTATGTCTAAACAACATTCTCCAGATTATTGAGTCACGTACCCGCTGGTACCACTGAACCCACCCTCATAGTTTTCCAGATTTTCGAGTCATGTACCCGCTGGTATCGCTGAATTCACGCTCACCATTCTCCAGATTCTCGAGTCATGTACCCGCTGGTACCTCTGAACTCACATCCCGGTCACTCTTTCAGGTAGCAAGTCATGTATGATCATACCTCTGAACTTTCTTCTCGAAGGAGATCCTCCCTCATGATCTAATACCCGCACTCCCAGTGCACAAAAAGGGTAATCGATCCACAAATTTCCAAAATGGCCATGTCCTCATTACCTCTGAGTCGTTCCACTTCCGCCAAAAACAAATCACCCCTTACATAGAACTTCCATGTCCACATTACCTCTAAGTCTTTCTATGTGCCCTCCTTCATTGAGCCCACTCCTGTCATGTCCTCATTACCTCTGAATGGGAAGGCTCCGTCGAAGAAACCTTCATACTTGCCATGTCCTCATTACCTCTGAGTAAGTATGATGATCCCCTTTCGACCTATTATCTGTACCCACAACCAGAGTACGCCAAGGGTAATAGGTCCACAAATGTCCTCTGTTGACCACAAATGTCCTCTGTTGACCACAAATGTCTTCTGTTGACCACAAATGTCCTCTGTTGACCACCAATACCCTCCGTCGAGTTCACTCCTGCCATGTCCTCATTACCTCTGAGTAGGAAAACTCTACGTTTAAAAAAACTTTCATGCTTGCCATGTCCTCATTACCTCTGAGCAAGTATGTCGGTTCCCCTTCATCCTATTATCCGTATCCTAAACCAGGGTACGCCAAGGATCATAGGCCCACAAAATATCCCCAGCTAAGTTTCTTAGCACAAACCTACCATCTCATCATGCCCCAGGAGCCCAGCTGCTCTACGGCATTCCTTTTCCCAATACCAAGAGCACCTATGACCACTTTGCCATGGCTGCTTCAGGTATCCTGACCAAAACTTCTTATCTGTACCTAAAACCAAGGTATGCCATGGGTAACAGGTCCACAAATATATCCCCTATGCGGGGGAGAACATCACCACAATATCACAGGTATAACAAGCAATGCAAATGAAGGGTAGAATGGAAAGTACTCTTTATTTGAAGGAAGAAAAAAAGTATTACATATTTCGGGACCACGTCCCTTTCAAAAAAAGAAAAAGAAAAGGCCGACTACATTTCAGCATTACACAATTCCAGGAGCCGGTCTCTCACCAAGACAGTCCCCCGCTCAAGCCTCTGTTTAGCTCGGCGCTCGGCCTCTTGGGATAGTTGCTCCGCATCATTCAGATACATATATGTCTGCCAGTTGGTCTCTATCTTCTTCAGGGCAAGTTCTAGATTGGCGGAGGCCCTGTTAAGCTTGTCAGCTTCCTGGATGGCAATTCCTTTTTCAGTACAAGCAGCTTCCAGCTCGAACTCCAAGAAGGCCAACTTTCTCTGGAGTTCAAGGATTTGTTCCCGGGTGTCGGTTACCCCGCGAGAGGCAGCCGCTTCCCGAGCCGCACATTCGTCAGCCCGACGGCTCCACTGATCGTGCAACCGGGTCAAATCCCGACGGTCCTTCAATATAGCCGGTTTGAGCGATTCTCGGGCAGCCATCACCTTCTCTACCGCGGTAATGAGGAAGTTGCGCTCTTGATTTATGACCGCGGGTAAATCAGTCTGTTGCAACAAGCAAAACTGGGCCACGAGACGATCAGCTTCTAATAGCTTAGGCTCCAGAAGCGCAGCCAGCTCCCCTCCGCCAGGGAGTGTCTTAAGGATATTAATCTGGCCACCGGCGCATCGACGGGCCAGAGTAAAGGGAGTCCCCCTTTCCACTGCTGCCTCGATCCTCCTCTTCAGGTGGCGATGGAAACTGGCAACCACGTCCTGTAACACGTCATCCAAGACCTCTGTAGAGGACGGCGTCAGAGGAAGAGTCACAGACAGTACCGAAGGAGCAGCTTCAGAAGTTACTGCACCCGCCACCAAAGAGGCAAATTCCGAACGGAAAGATGCTTGAATGGCGGCTAACTCTTCTTCCGCCGCCCGAAGAGCCTGGATGCTCGGCAGGGAGGAAAGGTTGACCCCCGAAACTACATTCGCAGAGGAGGACACAGGGAGCATCGTCCCTTATCCCAGCTGCACTGCTACCTGGGACCCCGAGCTCGACCCAGACGGAGGTCCCACGATACAGGGAGGTTCCGTCAGACCCTCTCCGGTAGGGTTCGATCCAGCAATATCCATCACTGGCGATGAAGGGTTGGGACCTGAACATCTAAAGCAACCATTAGTCGACATAATCTGAAAGATAAGATGACAGAATACATAGGCTTATTCACGAGCTATGGTTTGATTTGTATTACCGGGGGAAGAGCGTGGAGGCGACGGCTCGTTCATAGCCGGCGTAGTTTCCCCACCCACAAAGTCATCATGTTGGGGTTCAGATGTCTCAGGGACAGGCGCGGTAAAGCCCCCATCCCTCTGGGTTGAGGTCCCAGCAAGGTGGGAATCCTCGACCGCAACCGGAAGCACCCCAGCAGCAATGATAGCGGTGCACACATCACTGACTAAATGAGACAGGACCGAGTCAGCCTCGGTAATCGGGTCCTGAGGAGCGAGCTCATCCGACGCCTATAAAGAGCAAAAGGAACAAATGATTAGGCCATAACATAGAAGAAGAAGAAAGGAAACAGCTGAAGCCCAAATCACCTCAGAAACAACGTCCACATCATCAACAAACAGCCAGCGACGTCTTACCGCGGCGTGCTTCATAGAATAGGTTCGGTCATCAGCGGTAGTCACACGCCTACTCATTTATGCGAAGGTCCAGGTACTGCAGATGGTTGATCCTCCACCCCCTCGTCAGACCAAGTAGACGGTTGACCCGCAGCCCTTTCATCCGGCATGATAGGGGGTTGATTCCCAACTTCCTCGTCCGAAGAATGCGATGAGTCATCGGCGTCTGGTTCGTCATCCTCCTCATCCGCCCTAGTGGACTCTGAGTCCGACACAGGAACCCTGTTCGCCCCCTTCTTCCTCTTCTTGGACCCCTCTGGCTTCTCAGCCAAACTGGTGCCAGCGATGAAGCTAGTATTTATATCAAAATCGACAGGAGGCTTGCTCGCTGCAACATGATAAAGGGCCGCTATATACAAAATATCCTCTGCCATCCTGGCATCGGGGACTGAGAAGCTGGCCCGGGTATGGACCGCATTATAATAATGCCAGGCCCGGATGCCATCGAGTAAACTGCCCTCAAAGCTCAAGCAAGCGCTAGGACGATCCAGGAACAATTGACAATATCTAAACTGACGGGAAAATCTACTTGGCAGATAAGGCTCTAGGTATACGTTATTTTGGTATCGGTACACCAGGTGCGCAGGGCGGATGTTGCATAACCATAGAAGCATCTTCTCAGATAAAAGTTGGGGAGGATCAATGCCGTCGACATGTACTCCCCTCACTTCCCTGGGGGTAAATTGAGGAAGAGAGACGAAAAACTCAGGCCCGTCAACCCTCGCCAACGCCCTCCGGCAGGCCGACATAGTATCGTGTTCCCAAGGCTGGTGACGGTATTGAAAAATGAAGGCGTCGGCAGTAGTAACATCTTCTTCGGTTCCTGGCCTCATCAACGATCGGTAGTGCATTAATAACCACCCCATGAGGTAGTGGTATGGTAGTTCTATCCGTTCAAAGTCCATCGTCGTATCACGAGCAATGACTTTAGATGAAAAGGTGCGGAGGCCGTGGTGTATGCTACACACCATAGCCGGGAGGAGCGCCAGCCTTACCTTAAAGACCAATTTCACAGCAGGAAGAATGAAATGGCGGCTGATCCTTTCCATAGAACCCGCGTCGCCCGAGACTACACAATTGCGTAGCCACACCATCAAGAACCCAGCCAAGATTGCTTTATCGGACATCTCCCGGGTACCATAGTGGAAGTAACTGAGGGAGTCAGTGCGACTCCCAAACCGATCATGGGTAGACCTCGACCTTTTGACCTTCAACATCATGTCCTTCACCTCCTCCGGGGTTTGAGGACTTCGAGACGAAACTCGGCCGGAGGGACGCAACTTGAAAAGATATAAAACCCAGGCCGTAGTGTGAGGGGCGCTCCCCTCTGAGCTATTTTCTTTCTTGATAGCCATCTGGTGGCAGGCGCTATGATGGCACAACGGTTCTTGGTACACGGCGACGAAACCAGGAAATCGTCGATCCAGGTCTTCGAATTTTTCGTTCGTCGGTGTATATGCTTCAAAAGCTTCACCTCCCCACGGCAATCTAGAAACAGCGTGCATCTCATGGAGAGCAAGCCCCAACTCTCCTCCGGGGGCAAAGAAAGTCCCTGCCGATTATACAGCT
Source organism: Iris pallida (assembly GCA_029216955.1). Classification (NCBI taxonomy): domain Eukaryota; kingdom Viridiplantae; phylum Streptophyta; class Magnoliopsida; order Asparagales; family Iridaceae; genus Iris; species Iris pallida. The sequence continues at coordinate 35,057 of JANAVB010024258.1, forward strand.
CCAAAAGAGCCATAAACAAAGGCTTGTTAATGGACAACCCGTAGCAGGTACCCCTGACGGCGTAGTAGAGGTCAATTTCCCGAAGGTATTCCCCATACTTCCTCAAGATCCATGAGGTAAGATTATCCCATGTGGGAATGGGGTTGATCCAGTTCAGCAGCGACAACCTGCCTACGGGATAAGACCCCTTGCGAGCGAGCTGATTCAGAAAAGTATCAGCTAGAGCGAAAGTAAAATTAGGGCCAGTCATGTTTACAAAAGTGCCAGGGAGCAGCCCCATCACAGTCCGACTCACTGATTCCTTGCCCGCACATACTAAACCCGTGCGCCTGTTGTAGTGGATGTTGCTCACAAACATTCCCGATTGGGTGGGAGTCAGGGAGCCCACCATTGTCCTGCCCAACGGTACCATGTTAAACCATGAGAGAGGATAATGCCGCTCCATCTCGGGGATATGGATCTCAACCCCGTCTACAGAAAAATCCCAGTGCTCCGAAACATCCAGCAATCAGGAGTTCTTTATGGAAAAGGCGTCCCCAAAGAGAAATGCCGGTTTCAGATATTCTCCATCCAGCTTCTCCGAATTCATCATGGAACAAAGAAAGTGGAAAGGTTGGTTGTTAATGGCAGCCACTCTCTCCCTAGGTTCATTAGCGGGAAGCTGATTCACTATACGACGGATTAAGTCATCTAGCCGTACGCCCACGGCGAACTGAGCCGAACCCACAAGAAGTTCTCCTGCTGGGTTGGTCGGAAGGTTCACTGAAAAAAAAAGAGATAGAAACAGGATTAAAAGATGGTTACTAAGCTCAAATTCCTGCGAGCCTATGCGGCTCAGATCAAATGAAGCCCTATGCGGCTCAAATTCGATTGAGTTCCAGATGACACAGCCCTAAGAGAGTTTATGAGGCCCGGCCAACACAGCCTCATACGGCCCAAGGCAATCGGGAATTCCAAATAATATTGGTTCAATGGCTCATACGGATCAATGGAAGATATGCGGTTCTAAACCGAAAAGTTCAGGCAACATGCTATGCGGATCAGTCTGTCAGAAGCTTATGCGGTTCCGTTCAAGGAAGACCCCATGTGGTTTATATCCAGAAACTCAAATCCTTCTTATGCGGTCCAAATATGAGGTATCGTCTATGCGGCTCGGATATGAGAGGGTAATGTAGTATATGCGGCTCTATCATGCTCGAACTTGGGTGAAGGCTTATGCATAAATATGCAACAAAGCCATAAATGCTTAGGATTCAGAAATAATCCAAAAACAACCCTTACCATTAAGGGCAGGACGGACATCAGGGTGTACTGCGGGCACAACAGCTGACGAAAAAGCCGCCTTCTTGCCCTTCGCGGCGGCAGAAGCAACCTTAGAGGATTTGGGGGCCATGGCCAATGATCGGAGAAGGAAAATGAGGAAAGAAAGGCAAGACAGCAATAGTGGGACGAAGGAGAAAGTAAAGAATTCCCTCGAGCATACTCATCCATATTTATAAACAAAAGTGAAGCGTTTCGATCCCCGTGCATACACGCAGATCAACTCTTTGGTTATCAAAATGAGCCGCCGAAAATGGAGGCCAAGCTCCTCGGATCCCGCACCGAAAAGTGGCCTTTAAAGCTGACAGCAAATCAAACAGCATTTAATGCAAAGGATTGCCATACATGGCAACGATGATGTGGCCGAAAGTTCTATGCGGCTGAACTATCTATGCGGCTGAGTCAATTCATACGACCGACCAATGCGGCTTAAACACTCATGCGGCAAGGACGGCATATGTGGCCACAAAAAATACGACCATGTTTCTTATTTAAAGTATTTCAATTTTGTAAATTGAAAACTTTGAAGGGGGTCTTGTAGAAGCATGAAAAATGACCCATGCGGCCAGGGAACCCCATGCGGCTCAAACAGCCCATACGGCACAAAAAGACTATGCGGCTCAGGAACTATGCGGTCTGAAATGTTCCATGCGGCTCAGAAGACACATGGCATAACAGTCCTCCCCTCCAACCCATACTGCATTAATTACTTTGACAGCTGACAACTCTAAAAAAGTGACAGCCCTGACAAGAGGAAGTAATTATGACTCTGTCATAATGACAGACTTCTAGGAAAGAGAAAGAGATCTCTGACACAATCCCCCGAGATCTATAAAGTGCCACGTGGCTTTGCCACGAGGACGTTCATATGCGGCTCGAGCGAAGACTTTTCATGCGGTTCAGAATAAAACCGTCCTATGCGGCTCAGGCCGAAACAGTCTCATGCGGCAAGCGGAGGCCTTCCCATGTGGCTCAAGAGGACCATTTCCATGCGGCTCAGGCAGATGCATCTATATGCGGCTCGCAATGATCATCTCCATGCGGTTCGAAGGTTCGAGGGGTGACCATTACCCGAGCAGCCCTGACACGTGGCCTAAACCTTATACGGCCCAAACCTTATGCGGCTTAATATTCATGCGGTTCAGATCTCTCCCAGTGGCTCCTAGGACACGTGTCCTAAGCCGATCAATCTCCCAGATTTATTGTAATCAGAGATTGGGTCAAATCTCAATAATCTGGGACACGTGGCAGGAGAATAAATCAAATTTATTCGCAGACATCAGAAGATCATTAGGAGGAAGATTTATTCCAATCAGTATTAATTGTTGATAAGATTTGGTGTAATCTATACTTAATGGTCCAGATTCATCACAATCAAAACTAATAGCCTAGATTGACCGATCCACAGGCCGCCGCCATCTCCTAGAAGCAATCATTTGCAACCCTAATGATCACACCCCATTCCTATAAATAGCAGGGTGCCATTCCCTTACAAAGGAGAGACAGACAAAGAGATATACTTACATAGAGAGAGGCGCACACAGGAGCACTTTTCGAGATCAGAGAGAGCACCAGAGTACTTGGAGAGAAGAGCAGAGATAGAGCAAAGAGAGCATTTCTTCAACGTTGAGCAAATCTTCTGGAGCCAAGGCTGCACACCGATCATCCAAGGAGTAAGACAGGGCTGTCGTCGCCTTTCCGAGCCTCTATCGTCACCCCCCAGAATCTAAAATAAACAATTGTACTTAGTCTGCGGTACCTAGGCTTTCGTCCCTAGGCTTTCTTTGTATAAGCGAGTTTGTATTGTGAGTCTAAGTTCAGTCCTCCCATAAAACTGTTCTGTACTTTTACAATTAATGGCAAACAGTGCCGATGAGATAACTATTCCATACATACATCCCTCATGTACAATAGAAGTATTCTAGCCACCTGGATGCGAGGAATGCCGCGACATGTTCCTTAGACTTACGGAGAGTCTTCAAAAGTTCAGCGGCGGGGTCTTCGACGCGGGGTCGAAGCTTTAAAAGTACGAATGTCGCCTAGCTAGTTGGCACATTCTTCCTGATTCTTGGCACCTGCAAAGAGCGAGGGTCAATACAATCATATATACTGGCGAGTGGCTAATTAAACCCAAGCTCTGCATTTGGTTCAAGCAGTTTTATAAAACATGTTAGCTATATTTGTGATCTTTCTAACCATCCTGTTTGATTTGCATGTTAACATGTTTGAGGCAAGCAATTTTCCAACTTTATCCCGTGTCACGTACATTGGTTCAAGCCATAAAAGGGTGTGAAGGTCACTGGCAATGTCAAGCCATCACGTACTATATCTAGGTTAGACGGCGACCCTTTCGCGGCGGGTAGCGAGCCCTGTGCGAAAGTTCTCGAATAACCCACGCCGATGTAAGGTTGGCGCTTGCTATACTCGTTCCTTCCGGGCCGAATCGGTTCCTTGGCCTAGGCAACCGTTCGAGGAAACTACACCTTGTCGACAAGTTATCCAATGACCCTTTTGCAGAGTCTTAAAAAATGCTCTCTCTTTTCCAGAACCTTATCCTTTCTTTTTTATGTGCAAAACTTAGCCTTTCTTTTGAACTTAGTTAATTTATTCACTTAAGCCATACCGTTGCGATAAAAGTTAATCGATTCATTCTTCTGTTTGCATAGGCTAAGTAAATAGGACATAAGAAAGCATGCATTAGTTTTCACGTAAAACAATTTTATAGCAAGAGTGTCGTGAAGAATCGTGCCATGATTTCTTTGATTCTACGCTATGTTGACAAGCATTTTGTTTGTCTTTCATGTTTGATTTTGAAACAGAGGGTCGAGGCAAAGAAGGTCAGCCACTCACCTTAGACTTTGCTTCAGGCGAGGGACTGGTTGGCTGCGCAAATGTCGCTTACGCGATCACCTGCAATCGCATAAGCAACTGATTAGAACACCATGTTATTCAAGAAGTTTCGATACGAATACTAAGTTCAAAAACGCAAGCCATGAAAATCCTTCGAAAACATATATGAAAATGCATTCACAAAAACCAAGCCAAAGCCAAATCAAGTGCGACATGAAAACCAGAGCAACGGGAGGTCTCTTCCGACTCAGCCGCAGATCCAATCCTTGAGGCGCAACCCGCTGAATGTGGGAATTGATTCCGAAGAAACTTTCCCATAACGAGAAAAGTATCTTAATTCAATCGTTCCCATTCGACCGATTTGGTCGATCACGACCTGTCGGTTCCGACCGAATCGATAGCGACAATGTTCCTTTCTCGCGAACACCATGGACGAAAACGGGGCACGATGTAGGGATAAGGCACTACAGTTGCCTTGTGCTATTTATCATTTGGCACGAGGTAATCAATTCCTATAGATTTAATATATTAAGCAGAGGGCGCTAATCAACAAATTGTGCCAGGCGCCAATTAATATATCGTGCCACTTGATCATCTAGAAGCAGTTAGATGACATGGAGTACATGCCACTAATCTCGAAGAACGTGTATGTAATACTGCCTACGACCAAGCACATCTCTCTTGCCATGCATCACCAAGCAGTTGAGCCATTTGTTCACGCAAATAGATGATGGCGCGCCAATTGCAAGTGTGCGCCAATTAGGGTAACTCTCAGACAGTTATCTCAAAAATCTATAAATAGAGTTCCAAATCACTTCTCAAGCACCACTAATGATCATAATCTCCTGACCAAATTGTTGCAGCACGTTCGAGAGACTTTCTTCTTCGACATCGCATCGTCCAAGGGATAAGTGATTGTCTTTTGATCAGATTCCTACAATTGTACTTTCCCAGAATCAAAATTGTACTTTTGTACTTTCTTTTCTTAGTTTGTAATCTAGTTTTCTTGGAAAAATTTTGTTCTCACAAACAAAATGGCAACTCTGCTGGCGATGACTTTCTCCTCTGGCGAAAAAGTGACAACTCAATGTGATGTTGCGTTGGACGGTACGACGCAGAAGACTTTGGTCGTTCAAGTCGACCAAATAGCCGACGAAGCAATAATTGGCGTTGGGGTGCCAAGTGCGCATCTGTTGCTGTCTCCGAAGCTAGAAGGCTCGCACCATATGGACTCTGAAGTCCACTAGCACACTGCTCCTGCACAAAACAAGGGAAAGTGCCATGTGGCAACTCCCTATTCCTTCCCAGTTCTAAACTTGGTAGAGAGCGCGCCAATCACTGTCCTAGCGCCAATTAAGGGACATCACCATATGGCCATCCCTCACTCCTCTCCAGTTCCAAACTTGGTAAAGAGTCTACCTATCACTACCTCCGCACGGAACAAAGGAAAGCACCCTGTGGCCTCTCCTTACTCTTCTTCAGTCCCGGACTTGGAGGAAAACTCATCTGATTATGCCTCTGTGCTAATCGATGCCACAAAACTTCTGAGTAGAAACTCTACTTCTTTTGGCAGAGACAACCAAATCAATGCCAAGAAAGTAGGCTCTGCTCAAAGTCCACTTTCAACTGCCCATTTGTGCCATGCCAAATGTGCTGGAATAGTGTGCGCAGAGCAACAGGGCATCTTGCCCACTCTTCATCAAACTGGCCAGTGCCAGTCAGGACAAAATTAGAATCTCCCTACTCTGCGCATATCAAGATCAAAGCAGAAAAGATTGATGGTGTCCCAAACAGATAAGCAGGTGGCGCATAACTCTGACATGCGTACTTATCTCAACAAGCGCAAAATAGAACCTATTCCATTAAATCACATGGTATATCAAGCACAGTCTGTGCCAATTGCCAAATTATGCACAGTGAAGGCTTCTACAATCAAGAATCCTATCACTTATGCCAATGAACTTAACACTTCCATGTACACTCAGAGAACACAGAACCTCAGGAACAGGAACCATATTCCTAACATAATCAGGGAACATGTACCTTCTTCTTCTTCTACTCCTGTCAAGGTGACTGATCTTCGTAAAATTCTTGTACAAAAGCGAAAGGTTATAAGATCACCTCACACACCTAGCACTCCATACCATGGACATAACTGTAATCGACATCATGAGATAGTAATCAAGTGTTGCTGTCGGTCAGCTAAATGGTCTGTTTTTGACCGCTTGAATTATACTCGGACTCCTGAACTGATCATGGTTGACGAAGATGAATTGCTATCTGGTTCAGTCAACATGACAACCCATAGTACTGGGGGTGTAAAACGTCCAAGACGTAATGTATCCCGTAATCCTAGTCAACAATACCTTGATCGAATTTGTGACTCCGATGAAGGTGTATACTAGAACATACGATCAAGAAAACAGAATTTCTTCGGTCAAAGGAATCTTCCTACTCCAAACATTGGAGGTAGTTCTTTACTGGACTTTGATGCCGATAGTGAAAACTCCGATCGGACTATCTTATCCACAAGTTCATCTTCGGTGGCCAGAGAAGTGACTGCTCACGTCATTAACGAAGAATAAGACGCTTTTAGTTCTGCTAGTCAGAAGCAGCGGATTGCCGCTTTAGAGGCCAGCTTGAAAGCCATGACTGACATAGTTACAGGGATGCATGCTATGATTATGGCACAACATACCGCTCCATGGTAGGAAATCGGATCCCTACACCAGAATATGCTGCAGTCTCTACACCTATCAACCTTAGTTTAGGGGTGCAACCCCCTCTCAATGTTACTATACCAGCTCAGGCTACTCCGAGTCAGTCTGGTGCTGGGGGTGGTACTTACCATACAGTTCCACCTTCCAATCCATCAAACCAGTCTGCCACTCCTCAAGCGTCAAGAGACCGTCTTGAGGTAGTCAAGCTTCTATAAAATTAGTTTGAAGCTTTCAAGCAAAAGGATGGTCTACAGAAGTTAGGGATCAAACAACCCTATCCTGTAGAATGGAAAGAAATTCCATTTCCACCTTAGTACAAGCCACCAACTATAATTCTATTCAATGACACTACATCACCCAGTCAGTACATCAACCATTTCGAGATGATGACTGACCATCTTCAACAAAATAATGCTCTGCTTACTAGAGTGTTTGTTGGATGCTTAGCCGGTGTTGCCTACGAGTGGTATCGCAGCTTATCGAACGGTTACATTACATCCTTTGCAACATTAAAACAAATGTTCTTGGAATGCTTCTATGAAAAGACGTACGACATGACCATGTCTGTCCTTACTAAGATCAAACAAAGGCCTAATGAAATTGTTAAACATTTCATAGACCGTTTCTGCTGTGAAGCACTCAAAATGCCTTTGGGGTGCTCCAGATACATTGACTATAGATACATGCAAATCAAACTTGTTACCTATAGTCAGCATATGGACGGGACCCACACAATTCCAAGATTGAGGTTCCTTCATAGTAAGTGCCAGGGCAGGTGAAGATAGTACGGATAAGTTCAAGCAGCTAGGCATCTCGATGCCTAACCTTGACAAAGATGAACATCCCATTACCAGCAATAGTGGTCGTCAAAACAACCGCAAAGGCTAGGAAGCCCTAGCTATCAACGTGGGTCAATCAACACCTACAACCTCCGTATAGAGCACCACCTCCTAAGGAGGAATATTCCTTCGATGAAGACGATATTCTGAACATATTTGATTGGCTGATCAAGAGCAACAAACTTCAACTGCCCAAATCTAAATAGCCAGATGAAGTAGGTAAAACTAACAATCCCAAATATTATATGTATTACGGGTTCTTGGGTCATCCAACCAGGGTGTTTTATATACTCGAAGGAAAGATCGAGGAGCTGATCAATGCCAAGGCAATCACTCTTCAGCAAGACGAGAAGACGATGACCGCCAATATCGTCTCTCTACAGTTCGGTGACTTTCCTGCTCAACTAGTACATGATGGAGTCGTCCATATCCCAAAGACTACCTTGGAGATCGTCAACATTCCACCCGCAATAAGTGAAGGTTTAGTACCTTTATCAACGGATAAGGATGAAATCATATGGGTTCATCCTTATTTGGTAGCCGACTTTGAATCGAATACATCTACTTCTACTAAATCAAAGAAGACAACCAAATATAAGTCGTGCCAAATGGTTTCAAGCGCATCTATCACCTTGGATAATTGTATTCCTCCTCTTAACACGATATTTACCCCAGCGGCGGCTTCATCTTCCCTTTCAACGACCATGTCGTCGAAGCCAGAGATTAGTACCAGCCAAAATTCCATCGGTACAGTCAATAGTCTCGCGAATTGATGACAAATATGGGATACGATTTACAGAAAGCTCCTTGCTTGAATGACGAAAAAGGGTCTCATATACCTCTTTTTTTGTGTCTTCAAGATAATCAATCCTTTGTAGGTCTGGGATTTTGGATATATCTTTCATCTCCTCTAAAGAAGAGATCTTCTAGAAATAAGACCCGAATGAAGAACTGTAATATGGTTTCCTTTGCACCAGTTCCGAAAGAAGAAGCCATGACTGGTACTAGGTCTGGAAGACTCTACCTTAGAGACTACCAAGAAGGACCAGAGAATGTTGTCACTCTTCCTCCTGTCTTCGATGCCCCTCCAACATCCTCTCTTTCTATTTGTATTATTCCTTCGAAATCATCGCCTCAAGTGGAACCTATCCTTTCCAAGCCAACAACAGCTGACGAAGGCAAGCAGTCGGCCCGCTTTGACAAAATCTTAAAGAAAACTATATTACAATGACTCAAAAAGTCGTATAATTTTGACATATTGGCTCAACTAGCCAATACTCTGGCAAGATTATCGATTTTTGAACTCCTACGTCTCTCGAGGGAAACTCGAAAATATTAAGTGAGGCTTTGATGCAAGCTGACGCTTGTCTGGCACATCTCAAGAAACCAGACGAAGAACCTGTGGCATTCTCTCATTGCCATAGTGTGATGGAGTTGATTCCTAATATCACCTTTACTCATGATGATATGTTATTGGAAGATAATCGACGTGACCGACCTCTCTATTTTACGGGATATGTCGACACAATGAAGGTTGATCGCATTCTGATCGATCCTGGACCCGCACTCAATATTATGTTGAAGACTCTGTTGGATGCACTCAGAATCCTAGTCCATAACCTTTCTACGGCCGTCACAACTATTATGGGATTTGATTCTGGGAGAAGTGAGCCATTGGGGAAGATTCGTATAAAAGTCCAAATTGGCAATCTCTATACAAAAGTCACATTCTATGTGATCAACAATCATGTCTCCTACAACATCTTGTTAGGAAGACCGTGGTTACATGAACATAATATTGTGCCATCAACTATCCATCATTGCTTTAAATACGTTGATGACAACGGAGAAGTTAAGAAAGAAGTTGTTGATCTTAATCCCTTCCGAGGTATTGAAGCCTATTATACAGATTCTCGAATGTATAAAGAATAATTCATGAAATTCGTACTGGCTATGGACACTGAAGAAGTCCAGAAGAACAATCCAGATGACGACCTGGTAATTCCCGTCAAGGGACGTACTTTTTGTCCCTCATCTTCTCAGACGCTGACCATCAATCTCTCTCCTTTTACCAAGCCTTCTCCTACTGAAAAGAAGGAACACAGGGAGCTCACCTCTTCTGAGCCTCTTGTTATCGACCTTCGTCGTAACAAGCCTCCTACTTCTCCTCCTCTTATTATTAATCTTGGCAAGCCATCGACCAAGGTTAAAAACACTATTGTAAATATCGATACAAATATCAATAAAGTAGTGTCTCCTTTGTAGTACATTGATGTCAATTATTACACACAGTGTTATCTAAAATTTTTGGATAACTTCGAACCTCTTACCTTGGAGACAATTCAACCTCTTCAAAATGAGGTATCATTAAAACCAGTATAAAACTCATTCTTTCTAGTTCCCTTCCGGAAGATAGATGAGCATCCTATCCTCTTCAGCAAAGGACTGAATCAAAAAGCTACATTTGATAGTGACTCTGAAAATGATGATAGCGGGCGAATCCAAATACGTCGTTATAGTCAACAATCCAAAGATATCATTCAAAAGATGGGCTACAACTTCAAATCCGGCCTCAACGGTGGTAAGTTGATACGAACTCCTATTCGTATACCCACTCAAAAAGGAAAGTCGCTACAATATTATAACAAGACAAATCATGGGTTAGGCTATACTACGCTAATCACAACCCCAGATCTTTTTAAGTCTGATAAAAAAGAACGGTCTAATTCTTCTGACTCTTCTTTATGGGATTCAGACACCAGCATAGAACACGTCCATCGAGTGACTTTATCTTCCAATATAGTAACAGCTGAACTTTCAGAAGACGATGAAAATTTCATCAAGACTCATGAAGTAGAGCCTTGGGAACAAAAGATGGACACTCAATAGAAGCTTCGCTTCGAACAATGTAAACCACCCACTAAGGATTAATTGGTCCAGATCGACGTCGGAGGCGAAGCTTCTCTAATGCCAATCTTTATCAGTAAAAGTCTTCCGAAAGCAGACATACAAGAGTTAATCCAGCTCATCAGGGAAATATTGATGTATTTGCCTGGAGCTATAAAGATATATCGGGATTAGATCCTTAAATTTCTACTCACAAGCTCAATATTCTGCCAAATGCTAGACCAGTCAAACAATAACACGTCAATTTTGACCTGATATGATGGATGCCAAAGAAGCTGAAGCCAAGAAGCTCATCATTTGCAGCTTTGTCAGAGAGGAACAACATCCAGACTGGGAGGCTAATGTCGTACCAGTTATGAAGAAAATAGGGAAGGTCTGAGTCTACATCGACTTTAGAGACCTTAATTAAGCTTATCCCAAAGATGAGTTCCCTCTTTCGATCACTGATGTCATGATCGACAACACCTGCGAGTTTGAACGAATGTCTTTTATGGATGGATTCTTCGAATATAATCAGATCAGGATGAACTCCGAAGATGAAAAACGTACATCTTTTCGTACTCTTTTAGGAGTCTACTGCTACAAAGTCATGCCATTTGGCCTTAAGAACGCTGGTGCCACCTATCAGCGGGCCATGAGTACCATCTTCTGTAAAAATTTACGAAAACTGGTGAAGTGCTATGTGGACGATATTGTTGTCAAGAGTCGTCTAAAGGAATATCACATTCAAGACTTAAGAACTATTTTTGATCTAATGCGCCAGCATCAACTCAAGATGAATCCTACCAAGTCATTCCTGGAAGTCTCCAGTGGCAAATTTCTCGGATTCTTTATTACCTCTAAGAGTATACACGTTGATACCGAGAAAGTCAAAGCCATTCAAGATATGCGTCCTCTACGCAACCTAAAAGAGCTACAAGAATTCCAGGGAAGACTTGCGTACATCAGAAGATTTATCTCAAATACCTCTGGACGTTGCAGACCGTTCACTCTATTGATGAAGGTGTGTCTTTCGTTTGGACTGATGAATGTTAGCAAGCATTTGAAGACATAAAGCGATATCTGATGAACCCCCAGTCCTAGTTCCTCTAATCATAGGAATACCATTCCTAATGTATGTTCGAGCAATAGATTATTTCCTGGGTGTTCTCCTAGCCTAGAAGAACAATAAAGGTCATGAATAAGCGATTTATTATCTTAGTCACACAATGATCGGTGCTGAATATCGATACAGCCCGGTAGAAAAAGAGTGTTTAGCCTTGATGTTCACCATCCAAAAAATGTGGCATTACATCATGGGCCAGACCATTCATGTCATCTTCCGAGTTAATCCTCTACGATTTTTGATGAAGAAGCCCAGTACACTCAATTCCATGCCCGCTACATGGGTGATACTACTAGCACAATATGATATGGTCTATGTCCCACAAAAGTTTGGTAAGGGTCAAGCCCTAGCTGACTTTTTGGCTGCTCACCCAATTCCTAAAACTTCTAAACTTTATGACAAAATTCTAGACGGAACTCTAGAATCTAATATGACTTCAGAAGGAATACTTGTTTGGCGTCTATTCTTTGATGGTGCATCTAGAATTATATCTAACGGTATCATTATCACCGGAGTTGGAATCGTTTTCGTATCACCAGAGGGGCTAGATATTCAAAGAGCCTATTCCCTGGACGAGTCATGTTCTAACAATGTTGCTGAATACAATGTTCTACTCATCGGTCTCCAATTAGCTAAACAGCTAGATATCGAATATTTAGAAAGTATACGGAGACTCTAAACTGATTGTCAACCATGTTAGAGGCACGTATGAAGTTCGGCATTAAGATCTCATTCCATACCAGGAAGCAGCAGTCAAATTGGCTACATCGTTTAAGGGCTTCTTCATTGAACACGTACGCCGAGCATGCAATACAGAAGCTGACACAATTGCTAATCTAGCAGCAGTATTAGTGATTCCTGTGAAAAGACAATAGTTGATCGTCATCACTAACAGAAAATTATTCTGTGTCGAGAATAATTTGAATGCTGAAATTAGCAATTCAGTCAAGATTTGCACTACTAGTGAAGACTGGAGAGCCCCTTTCATTGACTTCACGGTTCATGAATGTAACACCCAGTTTTCCAGATGAGGGTAATTTTGAAATTTTGTAATTATAATTATTATTATTGATATTTATTTCATATTATATTTTTTGGTGATTTTTAATCATTTTTAAACTATTTAAAAACTGTTTTAAGTCATGACTTGTGATTTGGTGTGCTGTTAGTGAAATTCTAGTGACTGCATGACCTAGAGCCTAACCATGTCATTAGGATATTTAATTATCATTTTTAGCCTAGGGGTAATTTGGTCATTTTTTGACTTATTTGAATTATTTGATTATTTATTGAATTGGTGAATTCTAGTTTGACTTTGACTTGTTGAGACCTAGTGGACTAGCCTAGAATCTAACCCTAGCCATGGTAATCCTAGTCTAACTTGAGTTAACCCATTTTAGTCATTAGAGATTAGTTTTAGAATGAAGGGATTTGGTTTAGTGAATTTAAGTCATGGCTTGTGGTTCATAAAATGACTTATGGCTTAATGATTTGATTGATCATGACTTAATCCCATGGGCCATTTTAGTAAACCTAAACCCTAATTATTGAACCTATGACCAGCCATAGGAGAGCCCCTCCCTATTTAATGTCTTGTTGAGGAGTTCTTGCCTCTTTTAGAGCTTGACCTAGGTATTTTTTTTCCCTTCCAAAAATCTCCATAAATTCATTTTAATTCCTTTTTAATTCTAGTCTTTTGTATTAGGACCTAATTTTTGTATGGTTATTATTTCTGGAGGTTAATTTCAGTTTGGGATCAATTTGAAGAATTTGGCCATCAAGAAGAACACCCCCCCATTTGAAGCTTTTTCATGATTTTTGCACTTATAGGCAAAACCCTACAAATTGTATTTTTTATTCTGATTTCTTTGCATATTAGGCTAGGTTTAGGTGTTCCCTAACTGTCCCTCAAGTTTGGTAGGATTTTGTGTCCGTATCGAACACGTGTCCATGTGTATTGCTAAGTGTTTGATGAATTGCTTGAATGGATTAAAACATTTTAATTTCGAAAACTAATTTCATGGATTTGTAGCCCTATGTGTGTTCTTTAAATTTGTGTCCTACTGAGCACATTTCTGGACACGTTTCGTGTCCAAATTTAGACACACACGCACGTACGAGGCCCCGGTGCGCTGCCCTGCTGCTCGGGGTCGACACAGGACAAGACACGGCCTCTCAAGGCCTGATTTTTGGTGGACATGTGCGCCTAGTGTCTGACACGACACTCATAAAATTTGGTCGGGTTTTGTCGAGTGGTTTTGAGAAATCTCACTCGCACTGGATTGTGCCCAGACCGCGCAAATACGAGAATCGCGTCGGATACGCGTCTCGTGTACGCGACACGATCTACGTGGACACTGTGCAGGCTATGGGACATACTCTCCTAGTCCTGACGAACACTTAGACACGTGCACGAGGTGTCTAGTGTAGTGAGTCGTGTCCACGAGAGCTTGACACGGCTGTACGAGCCTGCCTGTATATACAGTCTGACACAACCTGTTTTGCACGATTTGGACACTTCGTGTCCATTGTTTGGACACGAGAACACCACCACTTGACACGAACATGCGTGTCTAACCTCGGGGTACGACTGAATGGGATTTTATGGTATATTCGAATGTCAATTTAGGTTCCTATAATTCTCTGATACGTGTTTCGGTTTATTTCTGTTATTTAGTCTTACTTATAATCTTATGTGTTATCATATCGTGCTTAGACTGTGATTGAGATTACATTATATCTATACTTGTCCTCTGTTCGGAGTTGATATTTTGACAAGTATATTTTATAATTGTATGAGTTATTGGTTAGATAGTGACCTAGAACACCGTTCTATCGTCGACACTGCGGCGTAGGCTGGACGTTGTTACGTGCTCGTACTGTTACAGCGGGTGCGGGTCGTGACACATTTTTAGTGGTGGCCCATGCAGGTCGAGAGTCGCATTAGTGCGATATCATGGTGGTACAATGACTTAGTTGTACTGCTGCGAGCCTGTGATAGGATTGAGAGATAGGCTTTAACGGAGAGGTACTCAATCACAGTTCGGACTACTTGAGATGATTCCTGGGATGACCCTTGAGAATCTCATTATAAACTATCTCAAAATTCGATTCTGACAGTATCTGTCTATCTTCCTTGTTCATCGTTGAATTTGATTCTTGGTATTCATTATTGACTTGATTTTCTACCAAGATAACATTATGGGCTAGGTTGCCTCAGTCATGGAATCTATAGTCTTCTACAGCCATATTAGCTGGTTGGGCGATGAGATAGAGTCTGATTTTGGATATATTTCTCGGATGTGGGAATTTAAAGTTTTCGCAGCCAAGCTAGCGGCAATGCAAAAATTTTAAATACCATGATTCTAGAGGTATGTACATTAGTT
Organism: Iris pallida; assembly: GCA_029216955.1. Taxonomy (NCBI): domain Eukaryota; kingdom Viridiplantae; phylum Streptophyta; class Magnoliopsida; order Asparagales; family Iridaceae; genus Iris; species Iris pallida. The sequence continues at coordinate 50,184 of JANAVB010024258.1, forward strand.
ATGGACTCTATGGATTATCGCAGCCATACTTACTGGTGTGACGAGGATTCTGGTAACATGGTTCTGGATAGACGGGTATGATTATTAGATTGTAAAATAGATAACATATAGATGGTGCCCTAGTATAATTAAGTAGAATATCATGATAGATATTACTTGAGTGTCATGGATTAGATAGAGGGAGCTAGGCCACCTATAGTGCAGCACCGTGTCCCGCACCATCAGAGGGATACACCCAGAGGGGCAGGGCTTTTGTGCTGACAGTCGAGCATACCGACGCTACGGGTGACGGGTTAGCTGGTATGTCTTCCCTGTTCTTTCTTCCATCCTGTTGTGTGATTTCCCTTAGTACCTGCCAGGATATTGCTTGTGATGGCTAGATAGTATAGCTACCCTGTTCGAGACTGTGAAATCACGACCAGTAGGACTGTGTTGCGTGTTATCTTTGACTTTGATTTGCTAGGGGTTTGACCTAGTAGGGATACGATCATTTTAATTTCGAGGACAAAATTTTTCTAAGGGGGGTAGGATTGTAACACCCAGTTTTTCAGATGAAGGTAATTTTGTAATTATAATTATAATTATTGATATTTATTTCATATTATAATTTTTGGTGATTTTTAATCATTTTTAAACTATTTAAAAACTGTTTTAAGTCATGACTTGTGATTTGGTGTGCTGTTAGTGAAATCCTAGTGACTGCATGACCTAGAGCCTAACCATGTCATTAGGATATTTAATTATCATTTTTAGCCTAGGGGTAATTTGGTCATTTTTTGACTTATTTGAATTATTTGATTATTTATTGAATTGGTGAATTCTAGTTTGACTTTGACTTGTTGAGACCTAGTGGACTAGCCTAGAACCTAACCCTAGCCATGGTAACCCTAGTCTAACTTGAGTTAACCCATTTTAGTCATTAGAGATTAGTTTTAGAATGAGGGGATTTGGTTTAATGAATTTAAGTCATGGCTTGTGGTTCATGAAATGACTTATGGCTTAATGATTTGATTGATCATGACTTAAGCCCATGGGCCATTTTAGTAAATCCAAACCCTAATTATTGAACCTATGACCAGCCATAGGAGAGCCCCTCCCTATTTAATGTCTTGTTGAGGAGTTTTTGCCTCTTTTAGAGCTTGACCTAGAAATTGAAGAAAAAGTTTTTTTCCCCTTCCAAAAATCTCCATAAATTCATTTTAAATCCTTTTTAATTCTAGTCTTTTGCATTAGGACCTAATTTTTGTATGGTTATTATTTCTGGAGGTTAATTTCAGTTTGGGATCAATTTGAAGCATTTAGCCATCAAGAAGAACACCCCCCATTTGACGCTTTTTCATGCTTTTTGCACTTATAGGTAAAACCCTACAAATTGTATTTTTATTCTGATTTTTTTACATATTAGGCTAGGTTTAGGTGTCCCCTAGCTGTCCCTCAAGTTTGGTAGGATTTTGTGTCCGTTTGGTATCCGTATCGGACACGTGTCTATGTGTATTGCTAAGTGTTTGATGAATTGCTTGAATGGATTAAAATATTTTAATTTCGAAAACTAATTTCATGGATTTGTAGCCCTATGTGTGTTTTTTAAATTCCTGTCCTACTGAGCACATTTTTGGACACGTTTCGTGTCCAAATTTAGAAACACACGCACGTACGAGGCCCCGGTGCACTGCCCTGCTGCTCAGGGTCGACACAGGATACGACACGGCCTCTCAAGGCCTGATTTTTTGTGGACACGTGCGCCTAGTGTCTGACAAGACACTCACAAAATTTGGTCGGGTTTCATCGAGTGGTTAGTGAGAAATCTCACTCGCACTGGATTGTGCCCTGACCGTACGAACGCGAGAATCGCGTCGGATACGCGTCTCGTGCACGTGACACGATCCACGTGGAAACTGTGCAGGCTGTAGGACACACTCTCCTAGTCCTGACAAACACTTAGACATGTGCACGAGGTGTCTAGTGTAGTGAGTCGTGTCCACGAGAGCTTGACACGGCTGCACGAGCCTGCCTGTATACACAGTCTGACACAACCTATTTTGCACGATTTGGACACTTCGGTCAGGCTATCATCAAGTGAGGGTTCGGAAGGAGGATATTCCCAAGACAGCATTCAGGTCGAAGTATGGGCATTATGAATTCTTAGTAATACCATTTAGTTTAACCAATGCTCCAGCAATATTTATGGATTTGATGAACCGCATCTTTATGCCATACTTTGATCAATTTGTCGTTATATTTCTTGACGACATTCTCGTCTACTCTGCTAGTGAGAAGGAACATGAGGATCACCTCAGAAAAGTGTTACAGGTTCTGAGAGAGAACCAGTTGTATGCCAAGCTCAGCAAGTGTGAGTTTTGGTCGGACCATATTTCATTTTTAGGGCACATCGTATCAGGAGCTGGAGTAGCAGTGGATCCCAAGAAGGTAGAAGCAGTAGATAGTTGGCCAGTACCCAAGACCATAGCAGATGTGCGGAGTTTCTTGGGATTGGCAGGATATTACAGGAGATTTGTAGCAGACTTTGCAAGACTTTCAGCACCCATGACCCGCTTGACACGAAAGGATGTACCATTCGTCTGGTCGACAGAATGTCAGGCATCAATCGAGAACTTGAAGCAGAAGTTGATATCAGCGCCTATTCTTACATTGCCAGTTGGACCCGGAGGTTTTACTGTATATTGTGATGCGTCAGGTAAAGGACTTGGATGTGTCCTCATGCAACATGGGAAGGTGATAGCGTATGCATCTAGGCAACTTCGAGACCACGAGAAGAATTACCCAACTCATGACTTGGAGTTGGCGGCAGTAGTATTTGCTTTGAAGCTATAGAGGCATTACTTATATGGTGATCGAGTAGACATGTACACAGACCATAAGTGTCTGAAGTACAACTTTACTCAGAAGGAGCTGAACATGAGGCAGAGAAGATGGTTGGAGTTGATCAAGGATTATGACGTGGAGCTTCAGTATCATCCAGGCAAGGCTAATGTGGTAGCAGACGCTCTCAGCAGAAGGGGCGGCACATTTATGTTGACAACGCAGAGGCATATCTTAGAAGACCTTCAGGAGATGGGCATCGAAGTTATACTTCCTAGTGATGTAGGAGTTCTAACAAGTCTACAAGTTCAATCCGACTTAGTAGACAGGATCAAGGCAGCTCAGGCACAGGACCCAAGGATTCAGAAGCTTAGGGCAGAATGTGAGTCATGACTCAGGAAGGAGATGAGAATTCATGAAGATGGTACACTTAGGTTTGGGTCACGTCTATGTGTGCCTAGTGGAGATATCAGACAGGAGGTTATGGCAGAAGCTCACAGTTCCCAGTATTCTGTACACCCTGGAGGGACCAAGATGTACCAAGATATCAAGCAACACTTCTGGTGGAACGGGATGAAGAGGGAGATAGCCAGATTTGTTTCCCGTTGCTTGGTATGTCAGCAAGTGAAGACAGAACAGCAGAGGCCAGCTGGATTATTGCAACCGCTTCCTATTTCGGAATGGAAATGGGAACATATTACAATGGACTTTGTGACCGGTTTACCGAGATCACCAAGTGGTAAAGATGCTATTTGGGTGATAGTAGATCGGCTTACAAAGGTGGCATACTTTCTTCCTTTCAGAGTAGAGAAATCTACAGAAAAGTTGGCAGAGTTGTATATGCAACAGATAGTCAGACAGCATGGAGTCCCTGTCAGTATTGTGTCAGACAGAGATTCCCGTTTTATATCATATTTCTGGAAGAGCTTACATCATAGTCTGGGCACCAAGTTAAGATTTATCACGGCTTACCATCCACAGACAGACGGACAATCAGAAAGGACAATTCAGACTTTGGAAGATATGTTGCGAGCTTGCACCCTAGATTTTGGAGGATCTTGGGAGAGCCACCCGCACTTAGTTAAGTTTTTATATAACAACAGTTATCAAGCCAGCATCCAGATGGCACCATTTGAAGCACTATATGGTAAAAAGTGTAGGTCGCCACTAGCATGGGATGATATCGGAGAGAGGAAGATGCTAGGCCCAGAAATGATTGTCCAGACAGTTGAATTGGTTAAGGGAATTAGAGAGCGACTTCGAGTTGCGCAAGATCGACATCGTCATTGGGCGGACCAGTATCGTAGGTCGCTAGAGTTTTTTGTTGGGGACCACGTATTCTTGCGAATCTCACCGACCCGTGGGGTCATTAGATTTGGCGTTCGTGGAAAGTTGAGTCCGCGATACGTAGGACCATTCGTTATCCTTAATAGGGGAGGCGATGTTGCTTATCATTTATCCCTTCCACCTTCGTTACGAGAGGTGCATGACATATTTCATGTATCTCAGTTGCGAAGGTATGTATCGGACCTAAGCCATATCCTTGATCATTCTGAGCTGGTTGTTGGTACCAACCTGTCTTACGAGGAGCAGTCTGTGTCCATCTTGGACCGAAGAGAGAAGATACTCAAGAATCGAACAATTAACCTTGTCCGGGTTGCTTGGGGTCATTACTCTTTGGGAGAGTCAACGTGGAAATGTGAGGATGATATCCGGTCACGATTTTCGTACCTGTTTGACTCACAAGGTATATCTCTTTCTGTATACCTTGATCGTATTAGCTTCTCATGCTTGTCACCCCATGGATAGAACTACTTGATATCGTAGATTGTTAATATAGATATGTTATCTGCTAGTTAAACATTGAAGAATGATTGCTTGCTCAAGTTTCTTGTACTTAGATTAGTTTAGCTCCGATATTTCTATCATGCTTGGATTTGAAATTCCGAGGACGGAATTTTTCTAAGGAGGGTAGAGATGTCACTTTCCGCTCCCGGAATACGTATTCTAAATACGTGTACTGCTGGAATGAATTTATTTAGTATTTATCATGTATTGTTCTGTATTTAAATTCTTTTAATTTTACGTTAATTATTTTTCTGTATTTTACTTTCTGCATTTTTACCTTCTGCTTTGCTTATTGGGTTCCCCCCGAGTTGGTTTAATTTCCGACCTTAATGGTTCAACATGAACCCAACTCCCCACCTACCACCACTCCTTCATTTAAAGCCTCATCCCCTTCCTCTCTCTTCATTACTTCTTCTCATTTCTCTTCTTCTTCCTCATAACTCCCCCACCAACCTAGGAGGGCTAGGCAAGTGCCAACTTGCTTCTTGATGGATTTCCATTTTTGTTGTTCTATCGTCTTCCTCTCAAGATTCTTAGATACTTTAGTACTGAGCTTTTCGATTTCTATGGCTCATTTCATGTAGATCTAAGTTTAATATATTTTTGAAATTTTTAGGTTTTGATCTAGTAACTTTGTTATTTTTCAAGTTTTGATGGTTCCATGTTGAAGAAAATTTGATTCTACCCAATTTTGACTATTGGAAGTCCTGATTTCGACTTATTTTGAGTGATTTATGGTCTTTTTGGTTCATGAGTTTTCATGGCCATTAGAGGCTGATTGGAGAAGAAGAGCAGTACAAGCTATTTTCCTGGCGCATGTTGTTTGCTGGCAAAAAGTTGTTGCCATGCTGTTTGCTGGCGCTTGCTGTCCTGGCGCATGCTGTTTTCCGTGGCGCATGCTGTTTGCTAGCAAAACACTGTTGCCATGCTGTTTGCTGGCGCATGCTGTTTTCTAGCGCATGCTATCCTGGCGCATGCTGTTCTGGCGCATGCTGTTTCTGGCGCATGCTGTTTTATTTCTGGCGCATGCTGTTTCTGGCGCATACTATTTCTGGCACATGCTGTTTCCGGCGCATACTGTTTTCTGGCGCATGCTGTTTTCTGGCGCATGCTGTTTCTGGCGCATGCTGTTTCTGGCGCATGCTATTTTTTGGCGCATGCTGTTTTCTGGCGCATACTGTTTCTGGCACATGCTGTTTCTGGCGTGTGCTGTTTCCGGACGCATGCTGTTTTCTGGCGCATGCTCTTTTCTGGTACATGCTGTTTCAGGCGCATGCTGTTTCCTGGCGCATGCTGTTTCTGGCGCATGCTGTTTTCTGGCGCAAGCTGTTTCCTGGCACATGTTGTTTTCTGGCACATGCTGCATGAACTTCTATAATTTCTCGGGCCTTTTGACTAATTCTTGTCCCGAATTAACATTGATTGATATTGATTGTGACATTGACTAATAATTGATCATACGTTCCTTGTTGGAACTAAGAGACTGGCTAGTCGCCTTATTGAATTGAATGAATGAGACACGTTCATATTAATTATGAACTATTGTAATCGATTGGCCGATCCCGAATATTGGCATACAGGCATATGCAGGCTTCAATTTATTTATTTCTCTATAAAAGCAGCATGTATACTTTATGGTCAAGGCATGATTATTCTGTGGCTAGTTTTGATTGTTACATTACGCTATGTAAGACCTACAACCTAACCGCACGGGTATCGTTGTAGAGATGTGCATATCGTACCCCGTACAAAAGTACTCATTCTGAATAACCATGATCCACGGCATGGGATTTCACTCAACATAGAGGCTATTAAGTTAAATAAAATAATGATTACAGGGAGAGAATGGATTCCCGAGTTATTACATGGCAGCCCTCTTTGGGACTATTAAGTGCCCGACAGGCCGGCTGGTTCCCACAGATGCTGTAAATCTGCCACACGGGCAGGGAGTGATATCTGCTTATATTATTTATTGTACATTGTATATTAACGACAGGCGTCCCGCTGGGACTTGTCTAAATTCATGATTGGCGCAATTGATTGATTGGGTAGACTAGCCTTGCTTGCGCATAGTAAGAACTGAGGAATCCTTTATCGCATAATTCTAAGATAACTTGGAACCCATAATAGCAAGCCATAGTAGTTGCATGGCCGTTTAAATTGATTTGGTTGTGTATTGTACCTACTCTATTGACTAACTGAGATGATCAGAGTGTCGAGACATGACGGGCCAACTTCTGTCCTTGTTTGGTTGGGAGGTTGGTTCGAAGTGTCGTGACGTTGTGTGAATCCCAGTAGCAAACAGAGATCTATTATTATATTCTCTTAGTTACTGGTTTAAATTCCTCATATCGTGCTTCCTTGCGGTACTTGCTATTAGAGGTCTAACCTCTCTGGTTTTGCATGGCCAGATCTAGAGCCGGTTCCCGAGGACTCAGCTTACTTCCACCTCCAATATGGTCAATACTAGAGGGATGATCGCAGGTGGACTCGAGTGGGTTCCTTACTTCCCCGTTCGTTTTGTTACTTACTTTATATTTTGCCGTTTGGCACCGACATGTTAGTCGGATCGTCTTGTACTTACTTTTACATAATTGTAACTAAGTCAGGCTGCAGCTGATAACAATTGTGCATACCTTGCTTCGTCATCTGGCTATGTTTTGTAAAGCCAGATATCAAGAACATTTTGACTGAGCGTTTGGGACGCCTTACTGCTTTATCTCACATGTTCTCTATTTCTGTTTCTTGTTTGAATGATTGAGACAATAGATGTGAAGTGACCATAGTGAGACTTTTATGTAGTATGCACCCCCTCGTCTTATTAGACAGCATTGATCGTATTATACGGTATTCATCTAACCGTAATACGTAGCTGGCTGAGTCATTCCCCCGCTCTCCAGTATTCTGGTTCTGGGGCGTGACAAGGTTTTAGTGGTGGCCCATACAGGTCTGATTTCAGACTTGTGAGGTATTTTAATTTATAGGATGTCTCAATGACACATGTTCCCCCTTGATCTCATGATTCGTTGTTCTCAACTCTAGCTTGACATTCCAGTATCCTTTGACTTCATTGATCTTTCCTGTCCGGTCGTTTGATTATTCTCTTGTCCTTTTTTAGGGGCACTTCGTCCGCATCTGTCAGAGTTGGACAACAACAACAAGGGCAACATGGGCAACCTGACCATGTTGATCAGCAACAAGGGCCAGTACTACCTCAAGAGACTATTCAAGAATAAGTGATAGTGGAAGCAGCAGCTGGATCGCAGTATCCGGAGGTTCCACCACCACCAACAGTTCCACCTACCCCTGTAGAAGTGGGCACCCCAGCCCTTCTAGAGATCATAAGAGGGATAATGGCTACTCAGCAACACCAGATGTTAACCCAGCAGCACATGCACACTCAGTTACAAGAGCAGGATGTACTCCTCAACCAAGGATTGCAGACGGCTTTGGAAAGAGGGACGGGGACAGATTCAGGAGCATCAACAAGGTTTTGTAAGTACAACCCCCGCCGTTTCGAGGGCACGGAAGACGCCATCTCAGCAGATGCATGGCTTAAGAATATTGAGGCTATTTTGACAGCAGCTAAGGTATCGGCAGAAGAATGTGTGGATCAGGTGAAGTTGCTACTTCAGGATCTCGTACGTGATTGGTGGGAATCAGAGGAAGTAGGTATCAGGCGTCCCGTTGCTTGGGACGATTTCACAGCAAGGTTCAAGACGAAGTACTATGGAGTTGTGGCACAGTTTGAGCTACAACAAAAGTTTATCAACCTCAAGCAGGCCGGTAAGACGGTAGATGCTTATGCAGCGGAGTTCTGCAGATTGAGTAGGTTCGCCCCAGAGATGGTAGCAACGGAGAGCCAGAGGGCTATGAGATTTCAGCAAGGGTTTCACCTGGAGCTCTTGCAATTGATAGAGGGACACAACTACCAGACTTTTGACGAAGTATTGACGGCAATCCGAAGGCATGAGATCACCATTCAGAGGATCACAGCAAGGACTGGAGGTCAGAAGAGGTCCCACGGTCAGATTAAAGGAGGAGGGGGAACAGCGCCCTGAACAACAGCACCATCCCCTGGCATTCGCATCCACGATGTGGCAATACGAGGGCCAGCACCACCACCCAGGCAGCAGCAGCAGCAACAGAGGAAGAATCAGCAACCCCCAGCGGGCATTGAACAGACTATGTTTGATATGTGGAAATCCGGATCATCGGATTACCACCTGTCCCATGAATTCGAGGTCAGGAGGACCAGTGCAGCAGTTTCCTGCTCTGCCAGCACCAGAGGCAGGTCAGTATCGAGGACCAGCAGTGGCAGTGAAACCATTGGCCCAGCGTTCATTGATGCCACAGGCTCAGATGTTTCGGCAGCAGGGACCGCCGATGCAGCAACACCAGCATAGACCACCCAAGCATCATCAAGGCAGGGGCTAGCAGCAGCACCAGGCTAGGCCGCAGCATGAGAACCAGCAAGGAGGTCGAGGGCAGGCATTCACTCTGTCCTTGGAAGAGGCATTAGCATCGGAAGATGTTGTGGCAGGTAACATTCTCGTCGCCTCATATCTCGCAGTAGCCTTGTTTGATTCAGGAGCATCGCATTCATTTATATCTGCAAAATTTGTGACCCGGCTAGGAATGGAGTTCGAGGCATTGCCAGGGAGGTTGAATATACTCACTGGCAATGGGCTTGTAGGAGTTAGTAGAGTTATTCTAGCGTGTAGTGTTGTAGTTTGCGGGCATTCCTTACCCGTCCAGTTGATAGAATTTTCTATTGGAAATTTCGACGTTATCTTAGGCATGGACTGGCTGAAAGACAGTCATGCGACAATAGATTGTCGTAGAGGGAGTGTATCTTTTGATATCACAGGCATGAAGAGATTCACCTTAGTCAGATCAGAGGCAACTAAGCAAGAGCAGGGAGTAGTAACAGCAATGGAAGAAGTTCAAGTTCCGAAGGTAGTTGAAGAATTTTTAGACGTATTTCCCAAAGAACTTCTAGGTCTACCACCGGTTAGAGATATTGAGTTCAGCATAGAATTGGCACCTGGAACTAAACCGATATCAGATCGGGTTTACAGAATGGCGGATTCGGAGCATGCCAAGGTATATCAGCATATAGAGGAACTGAAGGAGAAGAAGTTTATCCAAGCTAGCATATCACCATGGGCAGCACCAGTGGTACTTGTGTAGAAGAAGGATCGATCATCCAGATTGTGTATCGATTACAGGAAGCTTAACGCGGCAACAGTAAAGAACAAGTACCCACTACCAAGGATCGACGACTTGTTTGATCAGTTGAGCAGAGCTAAAGTTTTCTCCAAGATAGACCTTCGGTCAGGCTATCATCAAATGAGGGTTCGGAAGGAGGATATTCCCAAGACAAAATTCAGGTCGAAGTATGGGCATTATGAATTCTTAGTAATGCCGTTTGGTTTAACCAATGCTCCAGCAATATTTATGGATTTGATGAACCGCATCTTTATGCCATACTTAGATCAATTTGTCATTGTGTTTCTTGACGACATTCTCGTCTACTCTGCTAGTGAGGAGGAACAAGAGGATCACCTCAGAAAAGTGTTACAGGTTCTGAAAGAGAACCAGTTGTATGCCAAGCTCAGCAAGTGTGAGTTTTGGTCAGACCATATTTCATTTTTAGTGCACATCGTATCAGAAGCTGGAGTAGCAGTGGATCCCAAGAAGGTAGAAGCAGTAGAGAGTTGGCCAGTACCCAAGACCGTAGCAGATGTGCGAAGTTTCTTGGGATTGGCAGGATATTACAGAAGATTCGTAGCAGACTTTGCAAGACTTTCAGCACCCATGACCCGCTTGAAACGAAAGGATGTACCATTCGTCTGGTCGGCAGAATGTCAGGCATCATTTGAGAACTTGAAGCAGGAGTTAATATCAGCGCCTATTCTTACATTGCCAGTTGGACCCGGAGGTTTTACTGTATATTGTGATGCGTCAGGTAAAGGACTTGGATGTGTCCTAATGCAACATGGGAAGGTGATAGCGTATGCATCTAGGCAACTTCGAGACCACGAGAAGAATTACCCAACTCATGACTTGGAGTTGGCGGCAGTAGTATTTGCTTTCAAGCTATGGAGGCATTACTTATATGGTGATCGAGTAGACATATACACAGACCATAAGAGTCTGAAGTACATCTTTACTCAGAAGGAGCTGAACATGAGGCAGAGAAGATGGTTGGAGTTGATCAAGGATTATGACGTGGAGATTCAGTATCATCCAGGCAAGGCTAATGTGGTAGCAGACGCTCTCAGCAGAAGGGGCGGCGCATTTATGTTGACAATACAGAGGCATATCTTAGAAGACCTTCAGGAGATGGGCATCGAAGTTATACTTTCTAGTGATGTAGGAGTTCTAACAAGTCTACAAGTTCAATCCGACTTGGTAGACAGGATCAAGGCAGCTCAGGCACAGGACCCAAGGATTCAGAAGCTTAGGGCAGAATGTGAGTCAGGACTCAGGAAGGAGATGAGAATTCATGAAGATGGTACACTTAGGTTTGGGTCACGTCTATGTGTGCCTAGTGGAGATATCAGACAGGAGGTTATGGCAGAAACTCACAGTTCCTAGTATTCTGTACACCCTGGTGGGACCAAGATGTACCAAGATATCAAACAACACTTTTGGTAGAACGGAATGAAGAGGGAGATAGCCAGATTTGTTTCCCGTTGCTTGGTATGTCAGCAAGTAAAGGCAGAACAGCAGAGGCCAGCTGGGTTATTACAACCGCTTCCTATTCCGGAATGGAAATGGAAACATATTACAATGGACTTTGTGACCGGTTTACCGAGATCACCAAGTGGTAAAGATGCTATTTGGGTGATAGTAGATCGGCTTACAAAGGTGGCACACTTTCTTCCTTTTAGAGTAGTGCAATCTACAGAAAAGTTGGCAGAGTTGTATATGCAACAGATAGTTAGACAGCATAGAGTCCCTGTCAGTATTGTGTCAGACAGAGATACCCATTTTACATCACATTTCTGGAAGAGCTTACATCATAGTCTGGACACCAAGTTAAGATTTAGCACGGCTTACCATCCACAGACAGATGGGCAATCAGAAAGAACAATTCAGACTTTGGAAAATATGTTGCGAGCTTGTACCCTAGATTTTGGAGGATCTTGGGAGAGCCACATGCACTTAGTTGAGTTTTCATATAACAACAGTTATCAAGCCAGCATCCAGATGGCACCATTTGAAGCACTATATGGTAAGAAGTGTAGGTCGCCACTAGCATGGAATGATATCGGAGAGAGGAAGATGCTAGGCCCAGAAATGATTGTCCAGACAGTTGAATTGGTTAAGGGAATTAGAGAGCGACTTCGAGTTGCACAAGATCGACATCGTTATTAGACGGACTAGCATCATAGGCCGCTAGAGTTTTCTGTTGGGGACCACGTGTTCTTGCGAATCTCACCTACCCGTGGGGTCATAAGATTTGGCGTTCGCGGAAAGTTGAGTCCGCGATACGTAGGACCATTCGTTATCCTTGATAGGGTAGGCGATGTTGCTTATCGTTTATCCCTTCCACCTTCGTTACGAGAGGTACATGACGTGTTTCATGTATCTCAGTTGCGAAGGTATGTATCGAACCCAAGCCATATCCTTGATCATTCTGAGCTGGTTGTTGGTACCAACCTGTCTTACGAGGAGCAGCCTGTGTCCATCTTGGACCGAAGAGAGAAGATACTCAAGAACCGAACAATTAACCTTGTCCGGGTTGCTTGGGGTCATCACTCTTTGGGAGAGTCAACGTGGGAACGTGAGGATGATATCCGATCACGATATCCGCACATGTTTGACTCACAAGGTATATCTCTTTCTGTATACCTTGATCGTATTAGCTCCTCATGCTTGTCACCCCATGGATAGAACTACTTGATATCGTAGATTGTTAATATAGATATGTTATCTGCTAGTTAAACATTGAAGATTGATTGCTTGCTCAAGTTTCTTGTACTTAGATTAGTTTAGCTCCGATGTTTCTATCATGCTTGGATTTAAAATTCCGAGGACGAAATTTTTCTAAGGAGGGTAGAGATGTCACTTCCCGTTCCCGAAATACGTATTCTAAATACATGTACTGCTGGAATGTATTTATTTAGTATTTATCATGTATTATTCTGTATTTAATTTTTTTTAATTTTACGTTAATTATTTTTCTGTATTTTACTTTCTGCATTTTTACCTTCTGCTTTGCTTATTGGGTTCGGCCCGAGTTGGTTTAATTTTTGGCCTTGATGGTTCAACATGAACCCAACTCCCCACCTACCACCACTCCTTCATTTAAAGCCTCATCCCCTTTCTCTCTCTTCATTGCTTCTTCTCATTTCTCTTCTTCTTCCTCATAACTCTCCCACCAACCTAGGAGGGCTAGGCAAGTGCCAACTTGCTTCTTGATGGATTTCTATTTTTCTTGTTCCATCATCTTCCTCTCAAGATTCTTAGATACTTTAGTACTTAGCATTTTCGATTTCTATGGCTCATTTCATGTAGATCTAAGTTTAATATATTTTTGGAATTTTAGGTTTTGATCTAGTAACTTTGTTATTTTTCAAGTTTTGATGGTTTCATGTTGTAGGAAATTTGATTCTACCCAATTTTGACTATTGGAAGTCCTGATTTCGACTTATTTTGAGTAATTTATGGTCTTTTTGGTTCATGAGTTTTCATGGCCATTAGAGGCTGATTGGAGAAGATGAGCAGTACATGCTATTTTCCTGGCATATGCTGTTTGCTGGCAAAAAGCTAATGCCATGCTGTTTGCTGGCGCATGTTGTCCTAGCGCATGCTGTTTTTCGTGGTGCATGCTGTTTGCTGGCAAAATACTGTTGTCATACTGTTTGCTGGCACATGCTATTTTTTGGCGCATGCTGTCCTGGCGCATGCTGTTCTGTCGCATGCTATTTTTGGCGCATGCTGTTTTCTGGCGCATGTTGTTTTCTGGCGCATGCTGTTTCGGGCGCATACTGTTTCTGGCACACGCTGTTTCCGGCGCATGTTGTTTCCTGGCGCATGCTATTTTCTGGCGCATGCTGTTTCTGGCGCATGCTCTTTTTTGGCGCATGCTGTTTCTGGCGCATACTATTTCTGGCACATGCTGATTCTGGCGCATGCTGTTTTCTAGCGCATGCTGTTTCTGGCGCATGCTGTTTCCTAGCGCATGCTGTTTCTGACGCATGCTGTTTCCTAGCGCATGCTATTTCTGGCGCATGCTGTTTCCTGGCGCATGCTGTTTCCTGGCACATGCTGTTTCCTGGCACATGCTGCATGAACTTCTATAATTTCTCGGGCCTTTTGACTAATTCTTGTCCCGAATTAACATTGATTGTGACATTGACTAATAATTGATCATGTGTTCCTAGTTGGAACTAAGAGACTGGCTAGTCGTCTTATTGAATTGAATGAATGAGACACGTTCATATTAATTATGAACTATTATAATCGATTGGCCGATCCCGAATATTGACATACAGGCATATGCAGGCTTCTATTTATTTATTTCTCTATAAAAGCAGCATGTGTACTTTATGGTTAAGGCATGATTATTTCGTGGCTAGTTTTGATTGTTGCATTACGCTATGTAAGACCTACAACCTAACCGTACGGGTATCGTTGTAGAGATGTGCATATCGTACCCCGTACGAAAGTACTCATTCTGAATGACCATGATCCACGGCATGGGATTTCACTCAACATAGAGGCTATTAAGTTAAATAAAATGATGATTGCATGGAGAGAATGGATTTCCGAGTTCTTACGTGGCAGCCCTCTTTGGGACTATTAAGTGCCCGACAGGTCGGCTGGTTCCCACAGATACTGCAAATCTGCCACACGGGCAGGGAGTGGTATCTGCTTATATTATTTATTGTATATTGTATATTAACGACGGGCGTCCCGCTGGGACTCGTCTAAATTCATGATTGGCGCAATTGATTGACTGGGTAGACTAGCCTTGCTTGCGCATAGTAAGAACTGAGGAATCCTTTATCGCATAATTCCAAGATAACTTGGAACCCACAATAGCAAGCCGTAGTAGTTGCATGGCCATTTAAATTGATTTGGTTGTGTATTGTACCTACTCTGTTGACTAACTGAGATGATCAGAGTGTCGAGACATGACGGGCCAACTTCTGTCCTTGTTTGGTTGGGAGGTTGGTTCGAAGTGTCGTGACGTTGTGTGAATCCCAGTAGCAAACAGAGATCTATTATTATATTCTCTTATTTACTGGTTTAAATTCCTCATATCGTGCTTCCTTGCGGTACTTGCTATTAGAGGTCTAACCTCTCTGGTTTTGCATGGCCAGATCTAGAGCCGGTTCCCGAGGACTCAGCTTACTTCCACCGCCAAGATGGTCAATACTAGAGGGATGATCGCAGGAGGACTCGAGTGAGTTCCTTACTTCCCCGCTCGTTTTGTTACTTACTTTATATTTTGCCGTTTGGCACCGACATGTTAGTCGGATCGTCTTGTACTTACTTTTACATAATTATAACTAAGTCAGGCTGCAGCTGATAACAATTGTGTATACCTTGCTTCGTCATCTGGCTATGTTTTTTAAAGCCAGATATCAAGAACATTTTGACTGAGCGTTTGGGACGCCTTACTGCCTTATCTCACATGTTCTCTATTTCTGTTTCTTGTTTGAATGATTGAGACAATATATGTGAAGTGACCAAAGTGAGACTTTTATGTAGTATGCACCCCCTCGTCTTATTAGACAGCATTGATCGTATTATACGGTATTCATCTACCCGTAATACGTAGCTGGCTGAGTCATTCCCCCGCTCTCCAGTATTCTGGTTCTGGGGCGTGACAAGGTTTTAGTGGTGGCCCATACAGGTCTGATTTCAGACTTGTGGGGTATTTTGATTTATAGGATGTCTCAATCACACATATTCTCCCTTGATCTCATGATTCGTTGTTCTCAACTCTAGCTTGACATTCCAGTATCCTTTGACTTCATTGATCTTTCCTGTCCGGTCGTTTGAATGTTCTCTTGTCCCTTTTTAGGGGCACTTCGTCCGCATCTATCAGAGCTGGACAACAACAACAAGGGCAACATGGGCAACCTGACCATGTTGGTCAGCAACAAGGGCCAGTACTACCTCAAGAGACTATTTAAGAAGAAGTGATAGTGGAAGCAGCAGCTGGATCGCAGTATCCGGAGGTTCCACCACCACCAATAGTTCCACCTACCCCTGTGGAAGTGGGCACCCCAGTCCTTCTAGAGATCATGAGATGGATGATGGCTACTCAGCAACACCAGATGTTAGCCCAGCAGCGCATGCACGCTCAGTTACAAGAGCAGAATGTACTCCTCAACCAAGGATTGCAGACGGCTTTGGAAAGAGGGGCGAGGACAGATTCAGGAGCATCAACCAGGTTTTATAAGTACAACCCTCGCCGTTTTGAGGGCACGGAAGACGCCATCTCAGCAGATGCATGGCTTAAGGATATTGAGGCTATTTTGACAGCAGCTAAGGTACCGGCAGAAGAACGTGTGGAACAGGTGAAGTTGCTACTTCAGGATCTCACACGTGATTGGTGGGAATCAGAGGAAGTAGGTATCAGGCGTCCTGTTGCTTGGGACGATTTCACAGCAAGGTTCAAGACGAAGTACTATGGAGTTGTGGCACAGTTTGAGCTACAACAGAAGTTTATCAACCTCAAGCAGGCCGGTAAAACGGTAGATGCTTATGCAGCGGAGTTCTGCAGATTGAGTAGGTTCGCCCCAGAGATGGTAGCAACGGAGAGCCAGAGGGCTATGAGATTTCAGCAAGGGTTTCACCTGGAGCTCTTGCAATTGATAGAGGGACACAACTACCAGACTTTTGACGAAGTATTGACGGCAACCCGAAGGCATGAGATCACCATTCAGAGGATCAGAGCAAGGACTGGAGGTCAGAAGAGATCCCACAGTCAGATTGAAGGAGGAGGGGGAACAGCGCCCCAAACAACAGCACCATCCCCTGGCGTTCGCATCCACGATGTGGCAATGCGAGGGCCAGCACCACCACCCAGGCAGCAGCAACAGCAGCAACAGAGGAAGAATCGCAGGAGGACTCGAGTGGGTTCCTTACTTCCCCGCTCGTTTTGTTACTTACTTTATATTTTGCCGTTTGGTACCGACATGTTAGTCGGATCGTCTTGTACTTACTTTTATATAATTGTAACTAAGTCAGGCTGCAGCTGATAACAATTGTGTATACCTTACTTCGTCATCTGGCTATGTTTTGTAAAGCCAGATATCAAGAACATTTTGACTGAGCGTTTGGGACGTCTTACTTCTTTATCTCACATATTCTCTATTTTTGTTTCTTGTTTGAATGATTGAGACAATAGATGTGAAGTGACCATAGTGAGACTTTTATGTAGTATGCACCCCCTCATCTTTTTAGACAGCATTGATCGTATTATACGGTATTCATCTACCCGTAATACGTAGCTGGCTGAGTCATTCCCCCGCTCTCCAGTATTCTGGTTCTGGGGCGTGACAGACACTGCGGCGTAGGCCGGACGTTGTTACGTGCTCATACCCTCACAGCTGGTGTGGGTCATGACAATGAAATCTTGCCTGCAGGTCCTAAAGAAGCTACAACAATTCGTCGTCAATCCCTTCAATTCTATTACAATCATTCTTGCAAAATACTATACCGACGATCATTTGATAATATGCTTTTACGTTGCCTCGTGGGCGAGAAACCAAAACAGATACTATGTGAAGCTTATGATGGTGTCTGTGGTGCACACCAGCCTGGTCCTAAGCTACATGATTGTATCCGACGCATGAGATACTATTGGCCCACCATGGTGACGGATGCGATTGAATATGCAAAGAAATGCCGAGCATGCCAAATTCATACAAATTTTATCCATCAAGCATCAGAGTTCTTGCGTCCTACTGCAGCATCTTGGCCCTTTGAAGCTTGGGGTATAAATGTCATATGTCCTATCAATTTGTCCTTATCTCGAGGACATCGGTTTATCCTAGCTATAATCGATTACTTCTCAAAATGGGCAGAAGCTATACCCTTAGCAGAAGTCAAGACAAGCAGTGTCATCAGCTTCATCAAGCATCATGTAACCTATCATTCGGTGCTCCTCGGCGAATCATCCAAGACAACGGATCTTAATTCGTCAGTCAAACATTCACTCGATTTTGTGATGACAATCGAATCAATAATTTTGCTTCTACAGCGTATAATCCTGCAACTAATGGTTTGGCTGAAGCATTCAACAAAACGATCATCAAGCTTCTCAAGAAGTTCGTTTCTGCTAATAAATGCAACTGGAGCGAAAAGCTTAGAGAATGTCTATTGGCATACCATACTACTGTACGCACCCAGACTGACTGTACACCTTTCTTTTTGGTGTATAGATGTGAAGCTATCTTGCCATTAGAAATTTAAATTCCTACTTTAAGGATAGCTATTGCCAACGAACTCACAGTAGAAAACAACGATCGTCTTCGACTTTAGGAGCTTGAAGCACTCGACAAAAAACGGCTACTAGCTCAACAACACATTGAGCTATACCAAGCCCGTATCTCGAAAGCCTTTAACTGTAAAGTTAAAGTACGAGCATTTCAAAAAGACGAGCTGGTCCTTACTGTTAGACGTCCTATGACTATGATGAATATGAGCAAGGGAAAGTTCGAACCAAAATGGGAAGGTCCCTACCTTGTAAGCAAAGTTTTCTCAAACGGAGCTTATCAACTAACCAGGATGAATGGCCAAATTGCTATGATGCCTATCAACGGCAAATTCTTGAGGAAATATCATGTTTGAAAATTTGTACCATGTTTCCTAACAAATATTGTGCATACGCTAGATCTTCGAGTTATTATCTTTTATTTACTTATTCGTAAATAAAACCACAAATAATAAATCTTCAAAAAAAAATCCCCAGTGGAGTCTACCCAAATTTTATGGTACAGCCTCAAAAGATTAACCCACAACATCTACTACATCATCACAAACATCATCTTTTGAAACCCAGCTGTTTTAAAAGATATCCTATTTTTGAGTCTCAGTTGACCCAAGTATAATAAATAGATATACGAATTCACATCCACGTCACCTCTGAATTCTACTATCTACATCAATAATTTGTCACATCCACATTACCTTTGATAATGTCGTCCCAGAAATGACAACATATCAAAAATTATATTCTGTCTGAACAGATATAATGAGTGTTTTTATTTTCAAAAGATGTGCTACGTCCAGTACCTCTGAACATATTTCTTACCTCCTACCTTTTACTTGTGTCTTAAACAGATACATAATAAGTAATAGAGCCACACGAGATCATCAGTTTTCATTCAAATCATGTAAACACAAAAAAACTTTTATATTTATCCAAAAATGTTCAAAACAAAGAAGTTATTACATTAATTCAGATAACTTTATTTTAAAGGCTGAGTGCTAAGGTTAGTGATCATCTTCTTTAGAGATTCATCTCGCTCTACCCTAGTGGTAATTACTCTTGCCCTAGTCGAGTTCCTCCTGGATTCCGGAAGCAAATGTTGCATTGATGTAACATGTCACTCTATCTCTGTACCCTGAACTTGAACAAAATTATTTTGTTGCCTAATTAGATCATGTAGACGGATGGATAAAAGTTGAGATAATTCAAGCAACTCTTCTTCATGCCTCTTAGTTGCCATGACCAATGCACAAAGTCTGGCCATTTCAGCTTCTAGCTCTTGAAGGCGAGCCTGACCCTTAGTTGCTGCCTTTTTTTTCTTCGCTGCTTCATTCTTGTAGAGCTCAATAGAAGTGGTAACCTCATTCAATATTTGATTCTATCTCCCCAGATCGTATTGTGAAGTTAACCACAGAATTGTCCAGTGCGACTCGTCGTTCTTCATATTCACGAGCTATAATCTCACACTCCTCATCTACCAATTTCTGTATATTTCCCCTTGTCAGTTCCTGATAAGAGCGGATAGGATCTTCAAGCTCATTCAGGATCTGTTCCAGGAAGTTGACCCTTTCAATATCACCAAGACCGCGTATGGCTTCAATCACAAAAGAAGAAGTGCTCCTTACTAAATCGTAAGGATGTTGCTTCTCTATAGCCATTTGAACCAGAGTGCTCAAGGAAGTGAAGAAGGCACTCGTATATGTTTTTACGATGCTACTGGTCATCACCGATGCACCAGGTGTCGCCACTTTAGCAAGGATTCCTCCGTCTACAGAAATTGGAAGAATTAAAGTTTGTACACCAGGAGATCTCGACGTAGGCACCCCTGAGGAGCTTCCCTCCATGGTATGAGTCCCAATGTCCAGGGGAGCAATAGTAGAGCTAAGGCTAAAAGCAGTAGAAGTCAATGGGACTTTAGTGATTGTCCCTACATGACCCACTGTGATCTAGAAAGAAAAAAAATCATTATATCGCACAACACCAAAGGAGCAATGATAAATAGTGTCAGAAATTTACCTGAGCTCGGCGGCATATATGGAGTCTCACGAGGCATGGTATCTCATTCTGTAACGAGCCTCACCATAGTATTTTCAGACACAGCCGCTTGGTTACTTCCATCCTTCTGACACAAAACGGCTGCTTCCAGCCCCCGACTCAGCCTGGCCTCCTCGGGCTGCCATTTCTGCCCCTTTCGTCTCAAAAATTTGTTCAGTAGGGGTTTGAATCCCCACCACATAAATATTATGGTTCTCATCACCCCTAATACCTTCGAGACCTTCAGCAAGGTATTCGTCACCATCCTTATCATCATCGGAGTTTTGATCACCCTCAGGGTCTTCAAGATCTTCCACAAAGTTTTTATCACCCCCATCATCATCAGGGCTTTCATCACCCTCAGCTTCAACATCAGATTTCTTCTCGCCTTGCAGTTCATCGAGATTCTGATCATCATCATTAGGGCTCTAGTCGCCCTCATCTCCAACAGGGTACTCACCACCCTCAACAGCAATTTGGCCATCTTTGGCCACCGAATCTTGAGTCCCTTGAGACATTTCAAGATCAGAGGCCGTATCAATAGGGTCCTCCTCAATCACTTTATCCCCAAAATCACAATCCTATGGAGCTTCTATCATCTCCTTATCTTCTCGAGATGGAACCTCATTCAGAATAGGAGTTTAGATTATTGAGGGAGCTGGGACTTCTGGGATAACAGCTTTTGAAGTTGACGTTTCTTCAGGAACCGTGACCCCTAGAGTATCATCAGTGGCCGGTGGCGATAACAATCCCATTGAAGCAAATGCTATCAATGTCATTGTTGACGGAGGAATGGTGAACCCTACGACTACTGGGTCTGAGACAGTAACCGAAGGAGTGTCCGTTGCAGCAGTTGGAGCTGTAGCACTAGTTGGAGGAGGCTCTGGAGATAAAGAAATTTTAATACAAACTGCCAATGGGTTAACGTCTAATAACTCTTGTTCAACTGAAAGAGTAAGAGTATCAACTTTTGGAGTTAGTGGATATTGTGACGGCAGTGATGGTTCTGGTTGATCAGAAGACTGCCCTGATACTGGTGGAGTAGGGGAGACTGCAGTTTCCTCCTGCACAACTTTTGTTGCCAATAATTTCCTCCAAACTTTGCGTTTAAGCGGCAGTACAGGCGATCCCTCAGTCTCGGAAGGTTCGTCCCATACAACTGGTCCTCTACTGGTTTCTTCAATAGAAATTCTACTTTATTTCTGGATTGGAGAAGGGGTTGCCCCCGTTCCTCCAAAGGAAATCCCGGCTTCCAGTTGTCGCGTTTGAAGCCTTGTCCTTGCCATGGCCTTTTCAGCGATAACAAATGCTTCTTTCTTCTTCTTCCCTCGAGCTTTAGGGGGAGAAGGAGGTTCATCTGGGGCAGATCGAGTAGATGAGTCCCCCATTTTTTGTCTCTTGCTGGTCTCCTTTACGTGAGATTTCTCTTTCCGCTTCTTCAGAGTAACATGCAGTGTGCCATGTACTTCGTCGGGGAAACCGACGAGCATAGCTTCTAGAGGTTCATACGTATGTATGTAACCTACGCGGGCCTGCTTCAAAGGCAGCTGAAGGCATGGTGAATGTAGCTTTAGTGCCCCTCGTACTATAATACCTCCACCCTCTAGCACCATCGATCAAATATCCTGAAGCTTTTAAGCACGTGGTTGCATTTCCCACATGCATTTGATCGTAGTCGAATTGGTGAGCAAATCGGCTAAGCAGATATGGCTCCAGAAAACACTCACCCTCGAACCGATATACTAGGTGAGAATTTCTGATCATCTTCAACCACATGAAAGCTACCGGAGGTGGACGAGTAGCCATAGGTTCTAAATCCATGAGAAGAGACGAAAAATTCTCATATCTAGAAGGAGGAGCAATGCTGAAGAACCTCCACTCAGAACACATATTCAGTGCCTTTCTACAATCATAAAGAGAGTTCATTTTCCATCGGTACATGGCATAACGTCTGACGAAATCTCCTCCCGTAGCACCAAGAGCTGGATCCATTAAAGTCGGATGATGCAGTAGTAACTAGCCAAATAAATAAATATATGGCATCTTAGTACGAGGAAACTTGTCTCGAGTGACTGGCCTCTCCATCATGGTATTGGTAAATGAACGAAGACCTGCATTCAGCTAGCAAGTCATCGTAGAAAGAATGTCTATCTTATACCCAAAAACTAGATGCACAGAGACGAATAGTACACCTCGGTGGATTCGGTCAACGGTACTGGCTCCGAAAACCACGAATCGTCGTAGCCAAAGAGAGAGGAAGCCTGCCAGAGTAGCTTCTTGAGACATCTTTCTACCACCTTGTCTTATATAAGTCTCGATGGGAGTGTCAGCGGTAAATCATGCCAATCTTCCAACAGCTCATTGTCGACATGCCTTCACTCTTCTATCAATTTCTCGATAGTACTGCGGTCAAGTGGTTCGAAAAAGCGGGGTTCACAATCTAAGTGTTCTTGCACCTTAACTTCCTGGACGTGGCCTAAGAATATATACACTAGCCATTTGGACAGGTAGCACGTCCCCATTGCCTTGCTCTTATATAAAAGAGTGCAGATCATGAAATGACATAACAACTCTTCAAAGACTGCTAGCATTTACGGGTTCTCTTCGGCCAAAACATCCAGCTCATCATTAGTAGGCATATATTCTTCGTAGGGGTTATCACCCATTGGCAGATGTGAAATAAATTGCATCTCATGAAGAGCGAGGCCTATCTTTCCACGAGGGGTCATGAAAGTACCAGTCGAATTGTTGTACCTCTCTATCAAGGCTAAAAACATATTAGAGTTGGTACGAATGCCACAAGAAGTGGTCAAGATGGGTTCATAAAGCTCCAATTCAAGCAGCTTGTCCTTAAAGTTGTTCAAAGCCCAAACTGAAAGTCGGTTCCAGCGTTTGATATCTGGATTCATCAAACCCGTTAGCCGCATATTCGGGGTCGGGTATGCTCCTCTGGCTTTAGCAAAGAGGTTCGCAAAGAAGGGTATTCTGACCGGGATCATCAAAGACGAGTCTTCATCCGGCATGCAACTTGGTTTCAAGCCTCTCAAATGTGTGCTATGTCTTTCTGATGAACTGAAGAATATGTTCCTTCTTTGGGGTCCTAATGTGTGTCATATTTTTCCAACCCTGGCTTTTGAAAAGGAGTCAGATCCCATGCCATGTTTCAAGGGTGGCTGGAATGAGCGTAACAGAATAGAGATAAATGTCTCATCATATCGGTGAGATATATTAATCTATCTTCACTCTGATAAACTCGTTTTTCCCGTTTTGACTTAGGCTGAGAGTCTTTTTCAATGGCTTCGCCAAACAAGAAGGCTGGTTTCTTGTGGGGAATCTGATCTATACTTATGAGGGGTTCACCATTCATCAGACATAGTAGAATCCTGTCATCTTGAGACTCTAGCAGGGCTCTCTTAGTAGTAGGAAGGTCATACTGAGGGAAGAAGACATGAGATAAATCTTCCTCATACTCTGATACTCAGAAAGCAAAGGCCAATAGTCTGCATGAGTATCCTTCCTGAGTTCGACTGCAAGAGAAGAAACGAAGTTCAAAATCATGAAAGAGTATTACCAAAGAAATTTTAAAATTCTGCACAAAATCTTCACAAACATGACAATCTCTAGATTACGCATGCAGTGCAATAGTCTCTAAAATTGCGCATGCAGTGCAATAGTCTCTAAAGTGCGCATGCAGTACAATTGTCTCTAAATTTGTGCATGCAGTGCAATAGCCTCTAAATTGCGCATATAAAAGGCGCATGCAGTACAAACATCCTCTAAATGGCGCATGACAGCCTCCTAGTTAATGCATGTCCTATACCAATCTTATCGTTATTTGTGCATAAAGCATGGCAGCTCTTCAAAATTGCGCACACAGCAGGGAAATGTTCAAATTTTGTGAATAAGACAGTTATTGTTTTTGCGAATTTTAGCATGCAATGCACTTTGTATAAAAAAAGAAGTGCACGATATATTTTGGCCAACACTCTGAAAGAGGTAGTGCTATTTGACTTTTAATTGGAGCTGCCATCAGATGGCGATGAGTTTACTGTTCATCGTCCCCGACGAAGTAATCACCTTCGAGAGCAGGATTCGCCTCCTCGTCTCTCGCCGACGGTGGCACGTACTGTGGCGCCCTCAACGGCGACGTACGTGACAGAACTCCGACGACTCCCTTGCCCTTGTCAGCGATCGATCTCTTTGGGGCCATTATTGATGATGATCGAAGAACTGTAAAAGTCGAGAGGAGGAAGACAAGGAGCTCAAGAGAAAAGTTTTTTAGTAAAAAGCCTTTTCTCTCTCCTTAACGATATTTATAACTAAATCTTGGCGTAACGGCTGCGCAAATTGCGCATAAAGTTCGGGATCGGTTAAGCTGCTGTGGTGCGCCAAACGCGCGAGGTTGCTTCTTATTCAAAATATTTCAAATTTTAAATTTTTTGAAATTTGAAACTTTGAAGGGGGTCTTGTAGAAGCTAAATTTTTTTGAAAGAATGCATCCCGCTGTTCACAAATAGCGCCATATATTATCAGTCAAAATAGCGCTTGACATCAAATAGCGCGTGATGTTAAATAGCGCTTGACTTTAAGTGGCACCAGGTTGCCACGTGGAAAGCTTCCTCGAGAAGCTGAAACAATTGTCATAATGACTGAAAACACGTCAGTCGAGGAAAATTCTTTCGAATTCCGAGCGTACGGCGCTCGAGAAGATTATGTCAGATTTGTTATAATGATTGTCGGTTGTCTTGTGCTATTTATCATTTGGCACAAGGTAATCAATTCCTACATATTTAATATATTAAGCAGAGGGCACTAATCAACAAATTTCACCAGGCGCCAATTAATATATCACGCCACATGATCATCCAGAAGCAGTTAGATGACGTGCCGCGCATGCCACTAATATCGAAGAATGTGCATGTAACACTGCCCACGACCAAGCGCATCTCTCTCATAGAATGCCACGCATCACCAAGCAGTTGAGCCATTTGTTCGTACAAATGGATGATGGTGCGCCAATTGCAAGTATGTGCCAATCAGGGTAACTGTCTGACAATTATCTCAAAACTCTATAAATAGAGTTCCAAATCACTTCTTAAGCATCACTAATGATCATAATCTCCTGACCAAGTTGCTGCAGCACGTTCAAAAGGCTTTCTTCTTCGATATCGCATCGTCCAAGGGATAAAGTGATCGTCTTCTGATCAGATTCCTACAGTTGTACTTCCCTAGAATCAAAATTATACTTTTATACTTTCTTTGCTTAGTTTGTAATCTAGTTTTCTTGGAAAACTTATGTTCTTGCAAATAGAGACAAGTATAGTAGCTTGGACTCTCTCTGTTGGCTAATCTATATACCAAGAATATTCTTTATTGCGTCCAAATCCTTCATAGAGAAGGTCGTACCCAGTTGGCACTTCAACTCTGCTATCCTAGTGGCATTTGGACCCACCAATAACATATCATCCACATAAAGCAGTAATATGATGAAATTATTCTTGGAAAAGTGCTTCACGAGCACACAGTGATTCGAAGTCGTTCGTGCATAGCCGTGCTCCTCCATAAATGACTCGAACTTCCTGTACCACTACCTTAGAGCTTGCTTCAGACCATACAGACTCTTTCTCAATCGGTAAACCAAGTGTGACTTGTCCTTCTCACAGAATTTCTCTGGTTGCTCCATCTACAATTCTTCCTCTAGATTACCATGGAGGAGTGCCATTTTCACGTCCATCTGCTCAATCGCCAAGTCGAAACTGGGTGCCAATGTTAGCAGCACCTGAATAGATGACAACTTGATGAATGGCAAAACAATCTTATCGAAATCTATGTCATTTCGTTGACTGTAGCATTTAACTACCAGCCTTGCTTCATATCGAGGGCGAGTAACATCATCTTTCTGCTTCACTCTGAACACCCATGATTCTTCAAAGCTTTATTGTCCTTTGGTAATCGCATCAGCTCATAAGTGGAATTATCGTGTAAGAAATCCATCTCCTCCTGTATAACTTGCATCCACTCCTGCCTATGTTCGTCGTCTATAGCCTCTGCAAAAATTTTCGGCTCTCCCCCTCAGTCAGTAGCACATATTCGTCTGATGAGTATCTAGTAGATCGTCGACGATCTTTGTTGCTTCTTCTCAATGGAACCTCTGGTGCTGGCTGTATACAAACAGCCTCATCTCCTTTAGGAACTACCTTCTCGGCATGCTCATCCTCTTTAGTATTACCTTGACCACCATCAGCAGGTTGATGATCAAGATTGAGAACATCTCCATGTATTGGCTCTTCCGTAACTAGATCTTCTGCAGTGTCCTCTGGAAATGGCTCGAAGCAAAATGACTCTAACTCAGGAAATTCTTCAGGCTCAGAAGTCATCTCAGAATCCTAAGTGTTGGTCGTGGTCTGATCCTCAATGAACACCATGTCTCTAATTTTGTAGAGCTTTCTTCCTACCGGGTCATAGACTATATGGCCAAACTCATTCCGACCATAGCTGACAAAGACGCACCGCCTCGTCTTCGGCTTAAGTTTGGATCTCTCATCCTTCAGTACATACACAAAGATTTTGCAACCAAACAATCGTAGGTGATTATATGATGGCTCTTTGTCGTACCATACTTTGTTAGCCACAATACCTTGCAAAAGAGCACTGGAGACAAATTAATAATATAAGCAACAACGTTGAAATCCTCACCCCAATAATTGTCCTATAAGTTTCCTTCAAGCCGTAAACACCGTACCTGCTCTATCAGTGTCTTGTTCATATGCTCTGCTACACCATTGAGTTGAAGTGTCTTTAGTGGAGTCTTCTGGTGTCGGATCCCTTGCTCTCTGCAATACACATCAAAGGGACCGATGTATTTACTGTTTTATCGGACCGAATAGATAGCAACTTCTTGCCCGTATCCCTTTCAATAGAGGCATAAAACTCTTTGAAAGTGGACAGCACATGATCCTTGGTCTTTAAAACATAGACCCAAACTTTTCTGTAACAATCATCAACAAAAGTCACAAAATAAGAAGCACCACCAATAAATTTTACCTTCATAGGACCACAGACATCCGAGTGAATCAACTCGAGCAACGTCGGCTTCCTTGAACTTGGGTGACTTTGGAAATATACCTAATTTTGATTTTTCTGCCAAACAATGCATGTATCTCTCCAACTTTGTAGACTTGAGCCCCAAAATTACCTTCATATTCAACAAGTAGCTCATCCTCTTCTCGCTGATATGGCTGATTTGCCTATGCCACAACTCGATACACGTATCACTGACTGTGTTAACCTCATGTGCCCTATGTGCGCTCACCTCCATATAGTAGAGAATGGACTTCTTGCTTCCTCTGGCAGTCACCATAAAACCCCTAAAAAGTTTTCACTGGGCGCCATTCTCGAAGAGATTTTAGAATCTCTCCTCATTCAATCTTCCAACCGACACCAGGTTGAAACAGATATCAGCGACATGACAGACATCTTTGAGAACAAGAACTGCACCCATCTTCATTCTCAAATGCATATCTCTAATAGCAACAGCTTTTGACACATCTCGATTGTCCATCTTCAACACTCCACAGCCTCCTATTGTGTAAGTGGCAAACAATACATTGTTGTAAGATATGTGCGATGAAGCCCCTGAGTCCACCAACCAAGAATTATTATCGCAAGCGAGGTTCATGAGTAACTCATCACCTACAATGATCACATCGTCTCCATATGTCGAGACAGCCGTTGTTGTGTTCTCGCTATGCTTGCCCTTGTCGCCCTTCTTCTCTCTCTTCTAAGCGAAATAGTTTCCCTTGATGTGGCCCTTCTTGCCACAGTGGTAGCACTTGGAGTCCTCGTACCAGCCCTTGGACTTTTTCCTGCTCTTGTCTCTACCACCGCCCGGACCACTGCTTTTAATCCTTTCGCGACTCTCTAAAACAAGCGCCTTTGATTGTAATGTGGATGGAGTGCCCTGAGAACGTCTCCGCATCTCTTCATCTAGTACCCCACTTTTGGCGAACTCCAGACTAACGGCGCCTTCTAAAGCAAAAGCAATTATAGACACTCGTACAGTTTTCCATGAGTCTGACAATACACACAACAGCTATAGTCCCTGTACCTCATCATAGAACTTGACTCGCATCGACGATAGCTGGTCAACCACGCAGCAGAACTCACTCAAGTGATCCGTAATAGACGTACAATCTTTGTACGCATACCCATCATTTCTAGGATCAGAAACAAGTTGTTCACCCCGGTCTTCTTTGCATACAAAGATTTTAGCTTATCCCACAGTGTCCTCGCGTGTTCTATACTGGCAACATAATTGTATACATTCTCGTCAATGAGCTGCCTGTTGTATCCACACACCTGTATGTGCTCAAAGTTCCAGTCATCTTCAGATTTATCAACTGGCCTCTCGGAAGCAAGTACTAGCAGATGCAGCTTTTTGACAAATAACAAGTATTTTATCTTGTTCCTCCAGTAATAGTAGATGGTACCGTTTAGGTTTACCGTACGCATCGGCTTCGCGTCCATCTCTTCTTCTTGGTTTGACTGTTAACCCTGACATGGTTCTGAAACCTGGCTCTGATACCACTTGTTAAGAATGAAACGTAAAAACTGTTCCCCCAAACCAAGAAGCAAACGAGAGAACCGAGCAATAACAAGGCACAAAGAACCAAACGCCAAAATCACAAAGAACCAAATCGTAGACACAAAGAATTTTTTATGTGGAAAACCCTTGCGAAATGGGACGATCATAGTCAAACCCTAAAAAGCCTCTAATAAAAGAATAAAAGATTACACCCTCTACAAGCTCCTCACCGATTAGGGGTGCAATTCGGGCAGGCTAAACTCGCTATTGGGTTGGGTCAGGTTAGGGTTGAAGATACTCGGGCTCGGGCTTGGGCCCCGATTAAAATATTTGAACCCGATCAAAAATCGGATTGGACTCGGGTTCACGTGTCGGGTTACCCAAAGAACCCGAAATCGACACACACACACATACGCGCGCGCGCGCGCACACACACACACACACACACACACACACACACACACATTGTTTCATACTTTTTAAATAAAAAGTTTAGACCCTAAATTTTTCAACCCAAACTCTTCAACTCCTTTCTACACCTCATATCAGTTTATATTTTGTAATGATTAATGCTTGATACACGTTTAATATTAATTTTGTTTAAAATTATTTTAAATATCATATTAGAGTCCAATGAACCCAACCCAATCCAACTCGAGCTTCCTCCGGGCTTGATCTTGGACTTCATATGTCAAACCCGAGGTCGAGTTTGGCTTGGACTAGGCTTCTTATTCGTCGGGTTCGGCTCAAACCCGACCCAACCCGCCCGAGTTGCACCCATATCAGCGATCCAATACGTATCACCACAACTCCTTGGAATAAAAAAAAAACAATCATGGACGCACGAAGAATGAAGGTGACAAGAAATAAAATTACCCGAAACAATCCTCTCTTTGAAAAGCTGTAGATCTCTCATTTCTGCTCTCATTGTTGCAAACCACTCCTGCCATATTTTCTTTTTCTCTCTATTTTTTTAACTTGCATGCATCAACCTTTTTATAAACCTCGCATGAATTAGGATTACCATATTGGAATATATATATATATATATATATATATATATATATATATATATATATATATATATATATATTGAAAATTCTTCAATACATCTCATGTAAAAATTTGTATCGATACATCCCAAATCTGAATCATTGGATGTTGATACAATGGTTCAGATTAAAGCCAAAATCAAAGTAACATGTAAAGTCAAAGTCAAAGTAAACACCTTTCACAATTTCCAATGCATTTCTTTGGAATGTATTGATACATCCCATGTATTGTAGAAGGACCCTATATATATATATATATATATATATATATATATATATATATATATATATATATATATATATATATGTGTGTGTGTGTGTGTGTGTGTGTGTGTGTGGAAGCCCAATATATATTGAAAATTCTAATATATCAATCATATATTTAATGAAAATTTAATCATAATTGGTTTGCCATAATTGGAAGTCCAATTATATGGAAAGTCAATATATGAAAGATCCAATCATAAATATATGGTCAAAGTCAAAGATGGAAATCCAATCATATATTTACTTACCATATATGTTCCAATATGCACTCCCAAAGCTTCTCTGACACACGGATGACGCTCGTCGCAATCTGGGGTGTACTCCAAATAGGTTTGGAACCCCACCCAAGTCCGACATTAATTTGATATATCTTAGGAGTGCCAAAATTTTGGCAGTCCTATGAAAATTTGCTTCATGTTTTGGACTGCCAAAATTTTGACAGTCCTATAAAAATTTGCTTCATGTTTTGGACTGTCAAAATTTTGATAGTCTCGATTATTGTTAGGACTACTAAAATTTTGGCAGTCATCGTCCCCAACCTGACTATCCCCATTTATGAAGCTTTTAAACCCCTGTAACGGGGGCTTCATAATTCTTATAATAGAGATTTGAAAGGAATAAATCCCAATATACATATATTTAAATCTAAAAATCAAAAAGAAAGAAAAATCTAAAATTGGTTTGTTGAATTTTAATTAGAAAAACCTAAAAAATATACTTTCAAATGAAGAGAAAAATAAAGTTTCAATCTTGCTTTGTGAAGAAGTCTTTAGAGTGGGAAGAGGAAGAGGAAGTTATCTGTGAGAGAAGCAAAAGAAGTGAGAGAAAGATGGCGAAAATGAGGGAACAAGTGCTTAAATTTGAGTTGTGATGTTTTTGTTCCTAACAAATAATATGATGTCCCATAACAATTTTATTGCAGAGTGATATTCTCTCCATATGACAACAGCTAACACATTGTGTGATACTTTTAGCATTAGTCCGAATAATCTCTGGAACCGAAGGCAACTTACTCCCCGCAATCTCCTCCAAATCCTTTTGACGAAGGCAACTAAGAATATTTACTCTCCTCGAAATCCTTTTGACCAAGTCAACCAAGAATGTGCAATCTCCCCGAAATCCTTGACCAAGTCAACCAAGAATGTACAATCCACTTGCACCCAACTTCATGCTCGTTTCCTACCAAAGACTTCCACTTCCGAAGCTGAGAAATGTTACTCTTTCTTCCCTTCAAAGACTAAACGTAAGAACTCTTTGACGCAACAAAAGTTCCCCCTACCATTGAAAAGAGAGAGAACAAAAATGTAATTGCTCATGTACAGGAGAAAGAAAAAGTCTAAATGAACCTGGGATTGACGGTGGCTAAAACTGAACCGTCACGTGTCACCTCCTATTGATCCCAAAAATCTGACCCTCTTGTTAATTTCGTTCAAAAAATTCAAACCAATGAGTGGCCGACACGTGGTGTCGACAGCTGAGAAGCTAGAATTCTTTTTTCAGAGGAGACTGCAAATATGGATGAAAAAAAATATAATATACTCATAAAATAAACAAGACAAAAAAAAAACTTACAAAAAAAATCCTACAAACTAGTGAAACTACAAAGAAAGGACTTAAACCTAGGACCCAACAAACTAACACCAAGCCACTCTACCAACTAGGCTAGGACTGCAACTAGTTTTACAATGTGAAAATGTAGTATTAGTTCTAAAAAAAAAAATTAGCCCAGGCTGCAGCCCAGAACAGTCCAGCTGTAGCTCCGCCCCTGTAGGGTGTCGGTTCACGCATCGGTCCACTCACGCGGTCTGTGAAGACTCGCTGCTGCAGGAGAAATTGTTCAGTTGTAAAAATTGAATCATCGCATGGCAATAGTAAATTTTAGGAATAAATACACCGGCCACCCCCTTTATGTTTCATGAGTATTAGATAGACTGCCTCTATTCCGAAAATAATTACTCTAACCATCCTTATTTGTAACTTTTATAAAATGCAGGGATGATTAGTGTTGTAAGTTTCTAGAAATAGTTAACGTAAATTGTCATAAATTTTAAGTCTTTATTTTTTTTTTTCTAATATAATCCAAATGGTATGTCATAACACAATAAAAAGAATAAAAAATCATCATTGATACCTGATAAGGCTGTCCCACTGAATAATTTTTACCGTAATTTTTTTTTTCAAAAATGTCCTCATCTATGTTTATTAATTAATATTGTCCATTAAGTTTAATATGAATAGTTATGCAATTACATATAATAGAAGAAAAAAATTAGGATGCCGTTATTGGCACTCCTAAAATGTCATCCTCCACTACACTTTAATTTTCTAACATTCAAATTTAAAATTTGTCACTGTATTCACATTATTGACACTTCTAAAATGTCATCCTATACTCCTCCATCATGCATGCACATATTAATGTCATATTTAATGCATGAGTATATTTGAAATTAGAATGATAAAAAATAAAAGAGGAGTGCAAAATGACGTTTTAGGAGTGTCAATAACAGCACAAGAAGATGTTATTTGTTTTTTTTTTTTTCCAAAAATGCTATTTGGCTCCCAAAATATTTGGGTGATGCCATATTCCATTATGTGGCATATGATATGGTTGCTGACATGGCAACTGACATGACAAAATTTAATATTAATATTAATATTAATATTAAATTAACATGATAATTAACATTAAGATTAACCTTAGCATTAAAATTAACCTTAACATTAAAATTAACATTAATATTAATATTAAAATTAATATTAACATTAGAGTTAATATTAACATCAATATTAACATTAACATTAACATTAATATTAATATTAAGATTAATATTAAGATTAATATTAATTTTAGCATTAACATTAATATTAATATTAACATTAACATTAAAAAAAAATTAGGTAATTAATTTTTTGGGTTAAAATTTGTCACGTCAACTATTATGTCAGCTACCATATCAGATGCCACATAATGGGATATGTCATCACCCAAATATTTTGGGAGCCAAATAACATAATTATTTTTTTTTCAAGTATTATGAATAAGTAGTGGCGAAGCATTAGTTGGACTGTCCCAAATTGTAGTCCGGACTTACAAACAAATAAATACTAGGAGATATCACATTAAATCTTAGTTTAATTGGTTGAGTTTTATATCAAATGTCCATGGTTAGGTTTGTATAGATTTTTTATTTTATTTTATGAGTTATTATATAAAAAAAAAATTATCCATGCTCTTACGGCTCCCCTCCCTCCACCTCCAAAATATTTTTTCCTGACTCCGCCATTTGAAATTAAATGCAAGAAACGTACATTATATAATATATATACACACTAGTGTATATATATAGAATAGAGCTGACCTATAAACTAAGACTGACTTCTTTCACAACCCTTCATGGCTGCTCTCTACTCCCTCACCATCCTCCTCTCCCTCTCCGTGTCCTTCCTCTCCCTCCCGCCACTCCTCCACAGCCAGCAGCCATACGAAGGCAAAGCCGCCACCGACTGCGGCTCGCAGGACAACTCGACCTCCCTCCTCGGCTACTTCTGCAACGGCAACTCCACCTCCTGCCAGGCCTTCCTCACCTTCCACTCCCAACCCCCTTACACCTCCGTCCCCGCCATCTCCTCCCTCCTCGGCGCCGACCCGTCGCGCCTCTCCGCCGCCAACTCCGTGCCCGACGACTTCGTCTTCGCGGCGGGCACGCTGGTCATCGCGCCCGTCCGCTGCGGCTGCTCCGGCCCCTACTACCAGGCCAACACCACCTACACCGTCGGGCGCGGAGAGACCTGGTTCTCGATAGCCTACAACACGTTCCAGGGTCTCTCCACGTGCCAGGCTCTCGAGCGAGAGAACTCCGCGTCCCTCTTCGCCGGCATGCGGCTCACTGTTCCATTGAGGTGCGCGTGTCCTACCGAGAACCAGAGCAGAAGCGGCACCAACTACCTCCTGAGCTACTTGGTCAGCGGAGGCGACACCGTCTACGCGATAAGCCAGACGCTCGGCGCGGGGCTGGCCAGCACGCTCGACGCCAACGGCCTCTCCATGTCGAACGCCCTAATCTATCCTGTCACGACCCTCCTAGTCCCCTTGAGCCAGCAGCCTAACATCACTGGATCAGCCCCTCCACCGCCGCCTCCGCCGCCGCCGCCGAGTACTTCTTCCCGTTCGCCTCCGCGGACACGGGTCTATGTCGTTGCCGCCGCCGCTGTGCTTTCTTGTCTCTTGGTGCTGTCTTCTTTTGTTTTCTGTGTCATGTACAAGAATGACAAAAAAAAGAAGGAGAAGGAGAAAGAGAAGAACAAAGCGAAAGAGGAGCTTTCTAGTGTCGTGATGATTTCCGAAAATACTAGTGCCGTGTCCGGCGAGGAGAAGGACAATGGAGTACTGTCGGAGCGCTTTCTCTCCAAGGTTTCCAATATCGGGCGGCAGTCCCTGAGAGTGTACGAGTTCGAGGAGGTGAGGGCAGCGACCGAGGACTTCAGCGAAGGCCGGAGGATCGAGGGGAGCGTGTACCGCGGGGTCTTCGACGGGGAGGTCGCGGCGGTGAAGATGATCAACAGGGACGTGTCCCGGGAGATCGACATACTCAGGAAGATCAGCCATTTCAACGTGATCAAGCTCCAGGGACTGTGCTTCAACGAGGGCCACTGGTTCCTCGTCTTCGAGTACGCGGAGAACGGATCGTTGAGCAGCCGGATATTCGGCCGCACGAGCGCCGTCCTGAGCTGGGGCCAGAGAGTGCAGATTGCTCTCGACGTCGCGAGCGGCCTCGAGTATCTGCACGGATACACGGAGCCGGTGTACGTCCACAAGGACGTCCGGAGCAGCAACATACTTCTGGATGGCAACATGAGGGCGAAGATCGCCAACTTCGGCATGGCGGCCTCCACGGAACTAGCCGAGTTCGCGATGACCAGGCACATCGTCGGCACGCAGGGATACATGGCTCCCGAGTACCTGCAGCATGGCTTCGTCTCTCCGAAGCTCGACGTGTACGCATTCGGGGTCACGGTGGCCGAGATCATCACCGGCAAGGATGCGGTGAGCTTGCAGAGAAGGGGGGAGGATGGTTTGTCGACACTGGACGGGCTCACTGCTGCGGCTGGCGAAGAAGAAGACGAGGCGCGAGAGAGGATGGGTGGCTTCGTCGACCCGCAGCTGGAAGGAGAGTTCCCACTGCGTTCTGCTCTGCTCGTCGCTCGAGTGATCGGAGGATG
Organism: Iris pallida; assembly: GCA_029216955.1. Taxonomy (NCBI): domain Eukaryota; kingdom Viridiplantae; phylum Streptophyta; class Magnoliopsida; order Asparagales; family Iridaceae; genus Iris; species Iris pallida. The sequence goes on from JANAVB010024258.1 coordinate 85,477, forward strand.
TCTCAGGAAGGATCCTGGCAGCCGGCCGAGCATGGCAGAAATCGTGCGATCGCTGTCCGGTGCTTCTTCGCTTTTCACTACTGAGAAACTACTGCTGAAGACTCCGAGTTTCCGATGAGATTAGTACTTGGTTCTCATGATTCGCCTCCTACAGAAATGTATCATTATTTTCTTACTTCTTGTATTCTCATTTTTCTTCTGACTGAATTCTAAGAATTACGGACACCCCAAAATTCATGCCACGCTTGTGTCCGTGCAGATTGTGTGTCGGCCATACATGAGCACACACACCACAATAGATGTCGAATTCATATCGTCATGTCTCGAACGTGTGCAATGGTCCAACACAATTGGAGATTAGATTTACTATTGTGTTGGACCAATGCACAACCTTATTAGATGCTATTCAACACAAAGGATTTTGACATTGTGGCGAACTCGTCATGCTTTAGAAGTAGGCCGAGCAGTTCCAAAGAAAGCTAACATGATTGCACATTCATTAATTGGCCTCCCAAACTCTGTTTTCTAATCATTCTGCACCAACTTGGCTATATGAAGAGTCGCAGGCCCATGTGACAACCAACCATTGGTCCTCCTGCTATCATTGGATTCTACTCTCTTAAAACTCGGGCCGTGACGCCAATAAAAGGCCTCCATGTGGCATGCGGTCACGTCCGCAGTCACAACCTGCAGACAACCTAGCAGCGCCCAGTAACTAATGGGTAGCAACCGGAACACATTAACAATCAAGGAGTAGGTGTGATTGTGGCAAACATAGCGCTGTCTAATTAATATAAGAATGCAGATGAGTACTTAGCTGTGGTTGACTATGGACAAGTCTATTTCTTGGAGTATTCAAAGTCAATGTGCCTATTCGTAGCTTCCGCGAAAGCATATTCCTTCTAATCAAGACAAAAATAAATTGAATAACAGTCAGGAATCTCAGGCGCTCGAGCAATTAGAAGAACAGTGATGTGCGCGCGGACAAGTTGGTATTCATGTCATAGATGCAAGAACTTTTATATATATCAATGATAGAGAAGTCAACTTGGCTGAGTACGTTGAATCGAGAAATATCGATATAGCGACAGGATGTGTGAGCAGTGTCATACAAAAACTGTAGACATTGTTCATTACGCGTTAACGAGTGTAAGCAATAAGAAATAAGAAATAGCCTACAATGTTCAAGCATGTAGGGAAGCCTCAAGATGAGAATATGGAATGCAATGACACATTTTAGAAATTTAGGATACGGATACGGTTATATATACAACATATATATATGTGTATATAGTACCATCAATATACATATTTTATATGCTATGTCTTAAATAATGCTAAACTAGCTTACAAAAACTATAACAAGTTGTAGAAGGAATTCACTCTCAGGAAGTGTTCTTTCCATGTCTTACTCATGTTTGACATGATTGCGACTATAGCGAATAAATTTTGAGCGTGTTTTGGATTCTTTTGGAGCCTATATAGAAGCCTCCTTATCTGGCATGAGCGACGAGAAAGTATAATATCGGATACAAGTTAGATACGGATATAGTCACGAATACAAACATTTTTTTTGGAGAAGTATCCATGCAACATAGATGATGTCTCATGCATAGGCGTGGGACTCAAACAAAGTTAAAGGAGCATTCATCATGTTGGTAAAGTGGGCCTCTGAATGAGTGCATCAAGCGTGGATCATTACAGTGGTTGGTGTCCAGAGTCAGAGAATCTGACAGATCCGTTCACTAAGATCTCAAGTGCCAGCTAGTAGAAAACTGGCAAGAAAATGGGTTTGACGGACCTCTGATATTGTGTCTTTGCAATCCTACCATAAAGTTTTATGTTGATTAGTTCAAAGAGAAATCTATCAGGCATCTAGCATTTGCTTCAA
>JANAVB010024259.1:0-26529 GCA_029216955.1 Iris pallida
GAATGCGTGGCTTACAAACTGCGGGCCATTATCATGGATGATCCTTCGGGGCAGTCCAAAGCGGTAGATGACGTGATGCTTAAGGAAGCTGATTACGTTTGAAGTCTTGACTTCTGCGAGTGGGGCAGCTTCCGCCCACTTGGAGAAGTAATCCGTGATCGCAAGTATGAAGCGATATCCTCGGGAGGAAGGTGGGGTGATTGGACCAATGATATCCATTCCCCATGCTTCGAATGGCCAGGATACCACCGTCGGATGTAGAAATTCGGATGGTTGATGAATGAAGTCCGCGTGGACTTGGCAAGCTTTGCACTTTCTAGCATAATCGATCGCATCTGCCACCATTGTGGGCCAATAGTAGCCCATTCGGCGAAGACGATCTTGTAGTTTTGGGCCGGATTGGTGGGCCCCGCAGACACCGTCATGAGCTTCTCGTACTGCTTCTTTGGCGTCTGTATTTGACAGGCACCGAAGCAGTAATCCGTCGTAGGAACGGCGATACAGCATTTTCGTCTCTGTATCGTAGAAGAATCTGAGAGAACACCTTCTGATGGAAGTGGCTTCCTTTGGGTTCTCGGGCAGGATGTCGTAGACGACGAAGTCGATGAATGGTTGTCTCCAATCTGGGGCGTCATCGATCGTCTGTGCGAAATAACTTACCACGAATTGTACATTATTTTTAGGACAGACCAGTTCATGGCCTATCACTTCCACTGATTGGCGATCATAATTTGGAACTGCTAGGAAAGTAGCAAGACCGGCTAAGGCATCTGCTTCGATGTTTCGGAGTCTGGGGACATGTTCGATGAAGAACCCCTCAAATGACGAGATAATACCGATCGCTATTTGGTGATAAGGGATCATGTCTTCGTGACGGACTTCGTACGAACCCCGGATCTGATTGACGATTAGTTGGGAATCGCCGTATGCTTCAAGGTATTCTACCCCCAGCTCTCTTGTAAGTTGGAGGCCAATGACCAGAGCGTTGTACTCGGCCATATTGTTAGAGCAGGGCTCTGTGAGGGAATAGGCACGGTTGATCACCAATCCGGAAGGGGAGACCAGCACTACCCCGACTCCGACGACTATATTGCCTTTAGGTCCGGTCCTTGAAGCACCGTCAAAGAACATTCGCCATATAGCCTCGTGAGAGGTTGCATGCGAGTTGGCGACCTCGTCTGGGATCTCTTCGTATATTCTGGAGGACTCCGAGCCTGGGTGGGCTACTAAAAAGTCTGTCAGGGCTTGACCTTTGACTGCCTTTTATGGGACAAAGATCATATGATAAGGGGATAGCAATATTGTCCACGTAGCGAGTCGAGAGCTAAGTGCCCCTGGTTTGGTCATGAGGACTCTGAGAGGGTTGACCCGTGAGATCACATGTATCGTTTGTCCGGTGACATAGTGTCGCTTCTTCTGAATGGCAAACACCAAGGCGAGGCATTCCTTCTCAACCGCGGTGTATCGGTGCTCGGGTCCCACCATCATTCGGCTGAGATAGTATATGGCTTGTTCGTGATCTGTATCGTTGTTTTGTGCCAACAGGGCACCGAGGGAGTGTTCCATCGCTTGTACATAGAGCAGGAATGGTTTTCCAGGGACTGGGGCCACCAAGACCGGAGGATTTGATAAATATTTTTTGATGCTGTCGAAAGCGCACTGGCATTCTTCGTCCCATACGAATGAGACTCCTTTCTTCATGAGGTGCGTGAATGGTCGGCATCGCCCGGAGAGGTTGGAAATGAACCTTCTGATGTAAGCTAGTCTTCCTTGAAGGCCTCTGAGTTCACGGAGATTTCTCGAGGGACCCATCTCCATGATTGCTTTTGTCTTTTCAGGGTCTATATGGATACCCTTTGCAGTGATGATGAAGCCTAAGAACTTCCCGCTGGATACGCCCAGGAAGGACTTCGTAGGGTTCATTTTCAAATTGTGCGTTCGCATTAGGTCAAATACCGTCCTTAGATCCTGCAGATGGTCACCCTTGCTACGGCTCTTGACGGCTATATCGTCAACATAGCACTCTACCGTCTTGCGTAAGTGGTCTCTGAAGATGATGCTCATGGCTCTCTGATATGTGGTGCCAGCATTCTTTAAACCGAAAGGCATGACTGTGTAGCAGTACGTGCCAATCGGTGTTCGAAATGATGTATGCTTTTTGTCGTCAGGAGACATTTTGATTTGGTTGTACCCCGAGAAGCCATCCATGAATGACAAGCATTCGAAGTCGCAGGTATTGTCGATCATGATGTCTGTGATAGGAAGGGGGAACTCATCTTTGGGGCATGCCTCGTTCAGGTTGCGGAAGTCGATGCAGATTCGAATCTTCCCATTCTTCTTGAGGACGGGTACTATATTGGCGACCCAATCGAGATGTTGCTCCTCACGAATGAAGCCGCTGGCTATCAGTTTGTTGACTTCAGTTTTGATCGCGTCCATGATGCCTGGGCGGAAGCGTCGCTGTTGTTGCTTGACTGGCTTCGCATCTGGTCGAATATTGAGTTTGTGAAGAGCGATGTCAGGATTTAACCCGGGCATGTCTTCATAGCTCCAGGCGAACACATCAATGTATTCTCTGACAAGTTCTAACAGCGACTCCCGTTCTTCGTCGGTTAGGCTTTTACTGATGAAGATCGTTTTTGGAGAAGATTCGCTGCCGAGATCCACTTGTATGACCTCATCTTCAGTAGGAGGTTCTCTCAGTTCGAACCGCTTTTTCTATTGTGCGTCTAATTGCTGGGCCCATGGCTCTAGCTCGAGGATTTCGGGGATGTCTTCGTCTTCCTCGTAAGCGTCGGCGAACGCCATGTTGACTGACATGACTTGTCTAAACACATCTCCGATGCTGGTATCTGAGTCGGAAGTTGGTGATCCGGTTGAATGTGACTGCCAGTCGCATTCTTCATCTGAACTTTCAGGGGTCGTAGTAGGCGTTACATACCCTAACCCGTATCGAGTTTTGTTATAGTAGTTCCGTGGTTTGCCTGCCGGGACTGGCGGCTTCAAGGGTAATCGTCGCCTAGTGCCGTAGTTCAACCCTGGCGTCGCCTCTAGATCATACCCCTGTTTCTGCATGAGATATTTGGATTGAGGGCTATAGAGATACAGAGGCAGTCTCCCGACATCTGACCCGAGGTCGACTTCTTCTATGGTACGGGGGTGCGGGTTGTTTGTCCGGCCGAAGATGATCGGATGATCTCCTCCTTCGAATATTCGGTAAGCATCTTCTACTGGAGTAAACTGGATCGCGTTGTACACATTTGTCACCTGTGTGTGTAGGTGAGCGCCTATACCGTGTTCCATAGCATACATTGTACATAGCTTATCGAGCTCGGTGTAGTTCAAAGATAACCCTTTATTGATGAAGTAAGGTATCTTTTCTAGGGGGATTACATCATCAGCGGAGGGGACATCGGTGTGGGTAGCCATATACTTGGCTAGCTCCGGTTCCTCTTCGGCTACCCCCTGTGTGAACGAAGACTGAGAGGACGTCCTAGGAAGCTTGATTGTCAGTGGTTCAGTTGATGGCGCAAAGCAGGGAGTTTTTGGCAGACTAGCGACCCCCAGTTTGGCATTTGATGTGGAGCGAGGAGTGGCTGGTTCGCTGGAAGTGTCAGACCTTGCATCGGGGTGACGACCCTTCCTGGAAAGGCGTATCGTCATGGGCCTGTCCGAGGGGTTGAGCTTTCCTGCTTGTGGTTGGCTGACCCTTGGTAACCTGATTGTTAGTGGCTCCGTTGTGGGTCTCGGCACTTGGCCGGACCTTGGCAGCCGGATTATCATCTGCACCTCTTGCGCCGAGAGGCTGATCGCGTCCTTCCGCAGAGTGGCGGTGAGGGGTGCGGACTTGCCCGATTTGCGAGCTTGGAGGTGGATCGTCAGGGGTCCTTCTGATCCCGTGGCTGTCTCAGTATGAGCTTGTGCGTCTCCTTCATCAAGGTGCCTCTTCGACTTTTCGTATAGGCAGGAGTCTGTGTAGTAGGATTCGACCCCCTTTGAAGGGATCGATATCAGCAAATTCTGTCTTCATGAAGCCGTGTTTGTCGACGTATTTGAAGCACTGGTGTAGTGTGGAAGGCACGATCATATAATCGTGTATCCATGGGCGCCCCAAGAGGATGTTGTAAGAAGTGTCTGCATCTATGACGTAGCAGGTGACTTCGGATTGGAGGTCGCCAATTTGACACTTCAGTCGAATCTTCCCAATAGGGTAGCTCCTGCCCGAATTGAAACCGCTGATGGCGGTGCTTGTAGGTGTCAGGCGATGCATTGGAATACGGAGATGATGTAGCAGACCCTTCGGGATGATGCTTATGGAAGAGCCAGGATCAATGTGCATCCGATCCACCTTCACCTCGCCGATGTATCCCGTGTAGTATAGCGGGCGATGATGTAAGTTGGTTTTGATGAGCATGTCCTGCGGAGTGAAGACGATGTTGGACATTGCTCCCGTGTAGGCACTGTCTTGGAGATCCACGGGTGAGTCTTCCCCGGTGAGGTTGGATTGAGCGAGATAGGCATCGGCATTTTGGAGTGCTTCGCTCAATGCAATACGAACGTCCTTGGAGAGCCTTAGGAGTTCGTATAGTGACAATTTGGCCGGAGTGTTAGCCAATTGTGCTAAGATGTCAAAGTTATAGGGCCTCTCTAGCCCTTGGGCTACGTCCTTTCGGAGGGATTTGTCGAAGCGAGTCTCCTTCGGCCTAGGCTTGTCGGTCGTCGAAGGCTGAGCCGGTCCCAGAGCATCAGTTGTAGTGGTTTGATGATTTTCGGTTGGGTTGTCAACCACATGTTGGGATTGTGCTCCGGACCGCGTGACGACGGCTGTAGCTTCCTCGTTGTCTGCTGAGATTGTGTGGCAGGTCCTGATTTTTCTACTCTTCCTTTTGTTGGTGGGAGATGGTGTGGGCCGAGTTACTTCTGATACCAAGTCTGGATGGACCCACATGACCTCCCCTCGTGGGGTGGTGAGAGGTACTAGACCGGCAGCCTGATCTCGGGGAGGGGGAAGATTGGTAATCTCCATTGTTGCCAGAGGGACGGGGATCACCCCGTCTTGAGTCTCCGTCGGAGGGAAGCTGCCGAATTGTACGGACACCATATTGGCTGCTACGGTTACCTCTTCGAAGTCGACGGCCAGAGCATTCGAATCGATGAGGCTTTGGATGTACCTTTTTAGTTGGTAGCAGTCGTGTGTAGCGTGGTATACATAACGGTGATAATGGCAAAACTTTGGGTTCTCCAGATCAGCCGGCCAAGGCTCCCGTCTTGGTGGAGGAAGCTGAATTCTACCCCCTTGTATGAGCATGTCCAAGATAGGCTTGACGTGGCCGTCTTCGAAGGAGTAATCGATTTACGGCCATTGTTTGTCTGCTGGTTGTGACTCGGGCTTTTGTGCCGTGTCAGCCACCATAGCCTGCTTTCCCTTACTGTCCCGATTGTTGGAGGGATTACCCCCATTATCGTTGTTGGGACGCTTGCCCTTGTTTTCTCCTTCCGAGATGTGCAACCCCAGTTGGCGAGCCTTCTTTAGTCGTTCTTCGGCGCTTGTGGCACTGATGATGAATGCCTTCCAATCTTTGAATTAACTTTCGCCCATCCAGAGACTGATCGTAGGAAGCAGTCTCTTTTGGCAGATCTCAATCAAAGAGGAATCTGGATTTCCGGAGGGCAGCTTCATGGCGGTCTGGCGGAACCGCTTGATGTAGTTCCTTGTCAACTCCTTTTTCCCTTGGACGACGTCCATGAGAGTGGACATAGTGACGTCCTGTCCTACCTCGTAGAATCGCTCCAAGAATAGGCGCTTGAAGCCGGCGAAGGAATGGATGCAGTTGTCCGGTAGATTGCGGTACCAATCGAAGGCGACCCCTTCTAACGCCCCAATGAATAACCGGAGGATGGCATCATCATGGGGCAGATGGTCGATGGTGACCTCGAAGTAAGTGATGTACCGACTTGCTGAGGTCTTGCCATCATATGGGTTGATATTAAACGGCTTATATCTTGGTGGGAATGGAACATCCCTCCATTCAGCAGGGTATGGTTGCCGTATTCTGAGATCTTGAGCGTTTTCTCGGGCATAGAACATGGCTCGGAGCTCCTGGACCTCTCTCCTTACTTCTCGGGTCTCATCTGTCGCGGTAGGGACTGTTATTTCGGGAGGATTATTGCCCGAATTTGGTGTCGCTGAGTTTGAATCTATATTGACAGCGGGGCCCGTGCTTGTTTGACCAGGCGTTCCTCCTTGTAGAGTGGGCAGGGCCGCTTTAATCTCGTCTACAGATTTGACCAAAGCAAGTAATATGGCTTCGAGACTGTCAATGCGCTGGCGATCACTGGAACCACCTTGATTGCTGTCCGTCATGAACACCGTCCTTACGTGAGGAGTGATGGAAGGGACGGTGGAGGATGTGCCCTCCAAGTCGTACCCGTGTACCGAGAAGTCATCGGGATATGTGGGAATATTGTCTTCTGGTTCGGACTCGGAGGGAGCAGTACCCCCAGCCTCAGAGTTTACTTCGTCTTGAGAATCACGGGTGTCTTCGGGGACATCGGTGCCTGTCGTTCCTGATGGGAGAATCGTTTCCCCGGGCTCGGCTCCTTGAAACATCGGATTGTTGCGGATGTTCGAATGAGTGCTACCCCCAACCCCTAGCGATGCGGATGATGAATTTCCCACTGCAGCAGATTTCGTCTTTGAACGGGTGTGTTGGAATACTCCGGTGGAAGACAACCGTTTAGACGACAGTTTCGTAGCTGTAGTGGTTGATATCTTGGGACTGGAGATGCTTGTCTTTTTCCTCCTCCTTTTGGTGGGGACCTTTTGAACGAAATTGCAGAAGACAACAGGGGGTGCCTCATCTTCTGAGCTCGGGTGCTGTAGTCTTTGGAAGACGGACGGCCGATCTTCCGTTACTGCCGCGTTATTGCAGCAGCAATTGACGATGATTTGGGTACAGCGATGTCCAAGCGAGGACTCTTTGCACGCCGACACTCCTTCTCTTTCCGTACGTTTGTGGAGGATCGCCTCTCGCAGGTCAGAGGAACCACTCTGTCCATTTGCCGCCGGGGGCTGGACTCGAGCGGTTACATACAACTTTCCATCCGAGGCCCGTGTGATAGTCAACGGGACGCCCCGATAGTCAGAGGTTGGGACAGCTGACTGGACCCGATAAGTCCGTGCTGTCCTAGACCTCCTCCTTTTAGCACCTGCGGGTGCGTAATAGGAGGAGTCCAAGTTGAATAACAGAGAGTCTGGCTTATCATCCAGAGAAGTATCAGGGTCAGGACCGCATGAGAGACGGTCGAAGGCTGATCTAGAGAAGCGTGAAACGGATGCTATGCGGCTAGGGTTGGGTACCGTGCAGGCTGTCTGCATGCGGTTGTCTTCTGCCGTCGGATGAATTGTTTTTATGCGGCTAGGAGTCACGACCGTACAGGCTGGCCGCATGCGGTTGGCAATTATGGCCGCATGGGTTTTCTGCAAGCAGTTGACTCCCATAGCCGCATGAGTTTCATCCGTGTGATTGGCAACTGTAGCCGCATAAGCTATGCGGCTGACAGATATGGCCGCATGAGTTTTCTTCATGCGGCTGGAGGATGTAGCCGCATGAGCTTTCTCCCTGTGGCTGATACCCTTATGCGGCTCGGATCTCATAGAGTTCCTCTTTGTCCCTGCAAGTCTAGCATCATAGTATTTTCTTCTGCCAGACTTGGGGACAGCAGAGTTGTCTACAATCTGAAGTAGGGCCACATGGGAATCTTGCTCGCCGTCTTGAACAACAGAGGGTGTCTCTGCAAGAGCTTCAGCAGGAACGAAGGATCGGGGTCTCCACTCCTTATGGGCCTTCTTCGTGCGGGTTCGCTTCTGGATTGGGCCAGTGCTCTTGTCGGAGAGCATCTCTTCGAACGCCTGTTGGTCGAACCGGGCGACCATCTTTTGTTGAGTGGAGCCAAGCTTGGCTGCATTCGATTGCGTCACCAACTCCTCAGCCGTGGAGAAGTTTGTCCCCAGCAGAGTCTCCATCGTGTTTGCCATGAAATATAAAAGAATAAAACAATTGTCGGAGGACCGAACTTTTACTTCACGTTACAAACTCGCTTGTACAAAGAAAGCCTAGGGACGAAAACCTAGGTACAGCAGTCTAAGTACAATTGTTTATTTTAGATTCTGGGGGATGACGATAGAGGCTCAGAAAGGCGACGGCAGTCCTGCCTTACTCCTTGGACGATCGGTATGCAGCCTTGGCTCCTTGTGAAAAGATGGTAGGCGTTAACGAAGAAATGCTCTTCTTGCTCCTCTGTGGCTCTTCTGGCGTCTCTCTCTCTGTGTATTCTTTTTTTTTGACTATTGGGGGGGGTCTTTCTGTATATACATATTTTTCTCTCTGAAATTGTATCTCTTACAAGGGAATGGCACCTTGCTATTTATAATAGTGGGATGTGATCATTAGGGTTGCCAATGATTAGCTTTTGGAGATGGCGGCGGCTTAGAGATTGGTCCATCGTGGCCATTCGTTTTAATTATGATGAATCTGGGCCATTAGGTGTAGATTGCACCAAATCCCATGAGCAATTAATGCTGATTGGAATAAATCTTCCTTATACTGATCTTCTGATATTCGCGAATAAATCAGATCTATTCTTCTGCCACGTGTCCCAGATCTATTGGGATCTGACCCAATCTTTAATGGCAGCCAATCTGAGGAATTAATCGGTTTAGGACACGTGTCCTAGGAGCTGCTGGGGGGAATCTGGACCGCATGAATAGTGAGCTGCATATGAATGTGAGCCGCATATGAATATGAGCCCACGTGTCAGGGCTGTGTGGGCAGTGGCCTTTACTTGAGTCCTCTAACCACAGAGGAGTAATCCTTGTGGGCCGCATAGGTATATATCCGCCTGGGCCGCATGGATATGATCTTCTTAAACTGCATAAAAAGTCCTCGCTCGAGCCGCATGTGGCTTTCATGGCCTGAGCCGCATAGGATGGATTTACTTCTGAGCCGCATGGGAAGTCCTTTGCTCGAGCCGCATGAGGCTCCTATGGCCTGAGCCGCATAGGATGGATTCAGTTCTGAGCCGCATGAGAAGCGAGCCGCATACGAACGTCCACGTGGCAAGGCCATGTGGCATTTTTTATGGCTTTCGGGGGATTTATGTCAGAGATTTCTTTCCTCTTCCCTAGAGATTCATCATTATGGCAGAGCCATAATTACCTGCCTTTGGTGTCAGGGTTGTCAACCTTCAGAGGGGTTAGCCGTCATAGTAATTAATGCAGCATGGGTAGAGGGGAGCACTATCAGGCCACGTGTCTTCTGAGCCGCATGGAATACTTCGGGCCGCATAGCTCCTTGTGCCGCATGATGCCCCGAGCCGCATGGGCTTTCGGAGCCGCATGGGTCTTTCCTGGCCGCATGAGTCATTTTTTTAGTATTTTCCATGCTTCTACAGCCCCTATGGCAGTCAATGAGTGCGAATTGCTGGCTCAACCAGTCCATTCCGAGAACCACATTGAACGTCGGTATAAAAAATTTAAGAAGTCGTGCCTTTATCTCTCTACTACTTATCACTACAGAACAATCTCTACAAATACCATTAATAGGTACCACTCCTCTTTCAGTGAGGATTCTAATATTTTTAGATAAGGATGACATGGGTATACTGTGTCTAGTGGCAAAGCTAGTGGCTATGAATGAATGGGTGGCTCCAGTGTCAAATAATGTGATAGCAGAAAATGATGTAACTAAAACCATACCTGTTACGACGTCCACCTCGGGTTCTACCTCCTCTGCAGCTAGTGTAAAAGCCTTTCCAACTCTCCGGTTGCCCGTTTGTGCTCTAACCTACTGGAATTGGGTTGCTTGAGGGGGTAAAGGTGGTCGTGGTGCTCCTGGACTCGCAATCGCTGGCCTCTGCTGCTGATTCTGTGGAGTGTTCCTCTGAAATGGACAATCCCTGGTATGGTGCTGATTTGATCCACAAGCTAAACAGTGACCCAGCCGTTGTCTACAATCTCTCTGAAAATGTCCAACTTTGCCACAGTAATGGCAAGTGGCCTTCTTTTGTGTCTGGTATGGCCCTGTCCTCTGCTGATGCTGATGTGTGGGAGGACGTCTCATTGGCCCTCCTATAGTGGTCTTAGCTGATTCTATCGTCGAAGTAGCCCGTCAGTTCGCCTTATTGCTTATGGCCTCTTGAGTTCTAGCCTCTGCCAGAACAGCTACTTGGGAGACCCTCGACTCGGAGCTGTATATCTCTGCAACTCTATACTCAAGCCTCTATAAAATCTTTTGGCTTTCTCCATCTCTGTCGTAACCAACCCTGGTGCAAAATGACTCAGCCGGATAAACTCGACGTCGTACTCATCAACTGTCATACTCTCCTGCTCCAGGTGTAAAAACTGGTCATATAGTACATCCTTGGCAGTGTCGGAAAAAACTTCTTATTGAACAACCTTTTGAATTCTTGCCACATCTGATCAACTCTTAGCCGTCGCTCCTCAGCTGCCCACCAATCGTAGGCATTTCCTTCTAGCTGTAACTTCACTGCCGTCATCCATAAATCTGTGAATAATTCCAAGGCCTTCAAGAGATTTTCTGTCTTAACCAGCCAATTGGTGATCCCGATGACGTCTTCAGTGCCCTTGGAGTGCAGAGGATTCATGTTGCGGAACCCTTCGATAATACCCACAGAGGCTTGGAGAGCTCGGGTCAGTGCTGTCTCCAAACTCCTTATAATAGCCTCGATCTGCTGTATCTGGGCCTGTACTAAGCTCTGGAGGATCTGATCTGTATTAGTCCCACCAGCCTGAGGCATGGGCTGCTGTGGGGGCATATATGGTATCTGGGGCATGAACTGTGGAACATCCTATGGCCCGTACTGTGGAGGATATGAAGGATATGGAAGGGGATACTGTGGAGGGTACGAGGGAGGATACTGAGGGGGATTCTGTGGAGGATACTGGGGTGGATATGATGATGGACACTGTGGAGGCTGTTATGGTAGATATGATGATGGTGGATATGGGTGTAGAATCTGTGGTAGGGACTGAGGTGGATAGGGTGGCGGAGGCGGTAGGTACTCCTCTTGAGTTGTAGGGTTTTCGGGGTCTGTCTGCCCCACTTGAGATGTCGAGGCTTGCTGCTGAGTAGTGGGTGGTGTCATCACAGGCTGCAGTCCGGATTGTCACGACCCGCACCCGTTTTTTTTTAAACGGATACGAGACGTGTCCAAGCCAGCCTACGCCGCAGTGTCGGCGGTAGAACGCTGTCACGGCCATGAAGATCAAAATCACAAATAATGCTCATTCACAAAATTAATTTAATTTACAATGATCACAAGTTTTACATTTGTAGAAAAATATAAACTTGTACAAATAACTGAATGACTACAACTCAACTATCTAGCTAGTCTTTAGGCTTTGTCTGCAAGTATTCCCGTCACTCCCCAAGCTAAATGAATCCTCGTCTAACCTAAAAATGTTGGTTTCCAGTCAGGAATGGAATGAGCACAATTCACTGAATGCAATTTCAAATAAAGAAAATGACTATAAAACAAAGGTTAGGCATTAATCATGGGTTTTGAAAATAACAGTAAAGCCGTAAGAAAAATCAATAGTAATAAATAGACCAATATACTTTCCACCGTTAGAAGTACCTTTGATATGTGATTAGTCTGGGCTACTACACCGCACGGTCTACAATGTCTACTTGCAGAAAATAAGCACTGTCTACAATGTCTACTTGCAGAAAATAAGCATTGTCTACAATGTCTACTTGCAGAAAATAAGCACTGTCTACGATGTCTACTACAGAAAAGTAAGCACTGTCTATGATGTCTACTGCAGAAAAGTAAGCACTGTCTACGATGTCTACTGCAGAAAAGTAAGCACTGTCTACGATGTCTACTGCATGAAAATAAACACTGTCTATGGTCGGATCACACATCCTTGGTACTTCTCATTCCCGACTCAATAATTTATAATAAAGTATAAAAATCACATAACCAATGACTAATCAATGAAATATAGTAAAGATCAATATCGAAATGCAAACAATAAACTGTACTCGCATGTGGTCCTCTGCTGGTGAAACCGACAATCTGAACTACTCAATGTGCCACAATAGTCAAAACCCGTACAACAGTCTCCGAAAGCTGAAACAGACAATACCAATGATCTCAGAATAGTCCAATTAGCTAGGATTGTCTGTCCTTAAGTCCAATTCTGGACACAGGGGCAAAACAGTAATTTTGGGCCAAAACGATGTCCGCCGTTGGACCCGCTTTGCACCAAAAAGCGTGCCAGAGTCAACGATCTCTAAAGTCATCAAACTATATGTCTACGAATCCAGTTTTTCGATACGAACCCAACCGTATGTCCAGAGTTGGATTCCGGCGGGCCGTGTACAAAATCGCTCGTTGAGTCGGACCGTGGGGCCCACAAAACGACGTCGGATTCGACTGTCTCAGAATTGGACCAAACTTGGCATACAGGACCAGAAAAATGATACGGTCCTGTTGGCGTAAGTTTCATCTTGATCTGACGAGTGTGCACAAAGTAATTGAGAAATTTGCATAGAGGCCGATACGGGAAATTTCGACGGATACGCATCAAATTCGTCGCGCACACGCGACCAATTTGAATTCCGTCAAAGCCCACACGACCACGAAGCCGTTACGCAGCTTTCGATGCTTTCGGTTCGCGACCACGTCGCCCGGATTGGCGGGACGCACATCGTATGGAACAATTTTCGTGGTTTTTAAAACAGGTTTTTCGGTAACTTTGAAATCAATTTACTCATTACACTGTGAACAAAAAAAATTAAACTATCTGAAGGGTTTTGTTGTCCTACATGTTGTCAATAAACGCCTTCAAAAGGATTTTGAAATCGATCACTGTTTTGCAAGAAATTGGGACTCGAACTGGGGACTTTGGGACAGATTCTAAACTCAGAATTTTGAGATTTTTCTCGATCTTTGCGATCGATTCTCGTCGTGTATAGTGCGAATAAAAAGAGTCTATGTGAAGGGATCTATAGTCTTATGGGTTGTGAACGTACCTGCGAAAACGGTGTGCAAAACGATCACACGGTGATCGAGAAAACGCGTCACGAAGACATCCTCGTGGCCGCGGACTGCTGCTATTGCTCCATCTCGCGCACACGCGAGCGCTGTGCCTCCGCTGCCTCGGCCGTGCGCGGCGGTGCACAGACCCAGGGTGGCTCGCCCGCGTTCGGAGAGGAGGGTGGCGCGATTCGCGGCTAGGGTTTCATTGATTTTAGAGAGATTCCTCTCTCTCGCTCTCGGCTGAACTCGCTCGGGTTGGGGGAATAACTAGCAGGGAACGACCTGCTGCTCGAATACACAGGGCCTGTGGCCCCCCCTTGGCCCGATGGCTGGCTCTGCTGAGCCCAGTTCGGGAAGGACTTCAATTGTCTTTTTTTTTTTCTTTTTCTTATTTATTCAACAGCTAAATATTCTTATATATATATATATATATATATATATATATATATATATATATATATATATATATATATATATATATATATATATATATAAATCCTAACCTCACCAAAATCTAATAATAATTATAATAAATAACAATTATATTATTCACCTAGAAGAGCATCTATATATATATATATAGAAAATATATTTTTATTTATAGAAATATCATTTATATGATATCTGTATTTACTACCCTTCTAATGAATAACGAAGTCATTTAATCAATAATAATAAAATAATAATATATAATAGTAACCTCAATAATATTAATATTAATAATAAAATAATAATAACAATAATAATAATAACAATAACGAAATTCCATAAATCAATAAGGGTGTATATACCATGGCGTACTATCTACTAAGCCCCGGAATGTACAAGAACCTATTTATATAAATATTACTGAGTATCAATTACTAATTATATTTAATTATGAATACCTAGAATTTAGATTAATAAAACGGAATGCAGTACACTCATACCAATTTACATCAACAAAATGTCATTGAACGTACCGCACTCCTACATGGGCTTGGGCTCAGTTCGGGCCCATTCCGAGCCAAGGTGGTATAACCGGTTTCTTAAACTCAATAATATAATTAATAAATAAATAAATTTTCGGTAATGGTTAAGTCGCAACTTGGTCTGATTTTCCTAGTTAGGACATCACTATGGCTCGGCCTTCCCTACCAGGGCTAATACACTAGTCAAAGCACGTTATGGCACTATCCGTGCCACGATTTCCAGTCACCCTGTACTCCAAAACTCCATCATGGCTAAAATCATCTACCGTAACAATTAACTAAATAATTATTTATAAAATTATAAAAATCACCATTTAAATCAAATTAATAAATAAAAATATTATTAAAAAATTCTGGGAAGAGGGGCTACAAATCTACCCACCTTAAAAATAATTTCGTCCTCGAAATTCTAATTCATAACTATTCCTTAACTTTAAAAAAAATCTATCATTTCCTTAATCTCCTTGAAATATTTTTTTTTCTCCTCAAAAATAGTTTATTTCCTCCTCCTTAGCTATTTTGTAACTTCGAAACTCCAAGAACTTCTACCCACCTTTGGTCACACTACTCCTTCAATTTTTTTTTGTTGTCACTAAAATTTTATAATCAACCAACTACTTGCTAAAAAATTCTACAAATATATATCTACTGTTTATGGCCTCTATAATCCTTCTCTATCTATCAACCAACCCAAAACCTAACAAGCAACAATTT
This sequence comes from Iris pallida, assembly GCA_029216955.1. Lineage (NCBI taxonomy): Eukaryota > Viridiplantae > Streptophyta > Magnoliopsida > Asparagales > Iridaceae > Iris > Iris pallida. The sequence continues at coordinate 14,754 of JANAVB010024259.1, forward strand.
GCACAAGAAGCTAAGAAATATTGCTAAATTCTAATAAGCGCGACCATCCGTCACTCTACAATGGGAAGGACAGGAAGATAAGAAAAATATTCGAGAGCGAATAAGAAGTTTCAAGAGCGGTAGAAAGTATCCAATGATGCAGATAAAAGAAAATCTATAAACCATTGACTTATTAGCTAGACTAGACTACTCTAGTCCAGTCACTTGCTAATTCGAAGAACCATTCATTCTTATAGGAGCTTGCAATCCGACAATAAAGAAGTTTCGTCCTCGAAATTCTAGACAGTTTCCATAGTAGGACGGAATCTGGGATATCAAGATTGTGATCTTTTCCATGGTTTATTTAAACACACGAACAAGGGATATAAAATGTAATACCAGATCATATCGTGACTTCCAGGTAGATAGATTTATGGTCACGAATGACTTCACATTCCAAGTGGGGAGACTACATAATAGGTACATGGACCTATTTCAACTAGTGCGGTTTTACAGTCCAAATCTGGTAATACATATGGATGGGTTTTACTGGGGCTTAATAGGTTTTCTGATTGAACATTAATCGCTGGTTGGATGAAACTAGGATTTTAATCCATATGGTCTGGACAAGATCCTAAGATAAGTCTATTTCTACTAGGTTAGGATAACCTAGAATAGGTTTTCACCCAAGTGGTTGAGCTATTTATCAGGCAGGTTAGTTAGCTAGGTCCCTAAAGCCCAAATGCGTCTTCCGTGACTTCTGTGTTTAAGTGGCACGAGAAGACGCCATTGAGTGGCACACTAGTGACATGTGCGCAGTGGGCTTCCAGTCGATCATAACCATATATTGGGTCGAAAGATTTGAGTCAAAGTTGAGTCTCTAATGGAGGTCGAGAAGTATACCGATATTAAGGTAAGGGTTATGGCTAATCCTTTTAACCTGAAAGTCGTACTATAAAAATAGAGTACAAGGGGACGATTTTGAGTGGAACATGATATACCTAGATTAAGGTAGACTCGTCTAGATCTTACATATGAGATTTGTTGGAAGGTAACAACTGGTCTCGTGCTCCGAATATTAATGACACGACCGGGGACACAAAATGATCTAAATGAAAAGTGGGAGTCCAAGGGCACTAATCATCACCCCAGTGGAAAATCATTCTGGTCAATCGGAAATCTTCGTATACTCCCAAAATCTTTTAGAAGACTTACAGTTTACCCACCTTAGAAATAGGACATGGTCATAGGAATAACAAGGTTAGAGGGTTCCCAAAATTCGGATACTGTACCTTGACTTTTGTTGATAAAGAATGAGGCACGGCGTAACGGGATACGGTTGATATAAGTCATGTCAAGGGTCGTTCCTCAATAATTGGAAAACGAGTGCGTGTGCAATGACATACTCGAAAAAATAGAATGACCTACTCGTCCACAGTATACATGAGTTGTTGACTGGGTAACCAACTCTAAGGCACATCATATGAAAAGATTTCTAATAACTGAGTCGTGAATCTCTATATGTGTCAAGCCTGCTAGACTATGGTCACAAGGGTTCTAGCGGTATGGGCTGCATAAGCATTGCTGTTGATAACTGGTAGGTCATAATATGACAGGTATTTAAGCTGTGGTGTTCCAATACTAGTTAGGTCTTAATTATGAAATTTACATAACTAGGACAATATTTGTTGGAAACCAATCTTGGGATGAGAGTCTACCATAGTCACGGTAAATGATTGTCCTTACCTTGTTTATTCAACTCATGTCTAACCGTGGGCTTTGGCCGAGGAAAGGTTGAGTTGAAGATTAAGGATTGTTAGTTAAGCAAGCTTCCGGCAAATAATTAGAGGCTCACGACATTTGGTTTCTTGAGAATACATAGTCTCCTAGGTTGGCATTTTGACTAAGGATAACACCCTAATCATTCTCGGACTCCAATGACCAGAAGATCAAGATAGTAGGTTTAGTGTCGAAGGAAGGACGAATAACTCAAGGCAAGGTTCTAGTTACAAAGCTAGCCGTTGGTAGCTACACTTGCATATACAACTATGGGAATACTCTGTATCTATCTATCAATTTCGAGCTTTCGTCTTTCTAATCGGTGAAAGATAAAATAATAAAGAGTTCAAGAGAGATGTCGCCGAATACAATTACGTGATTCAAAGGCGAATGTGTAATTCAAGAGGAATTGTCAAAGCAGTCATGGATGAGACCCTAGAGACATCTACATCTCAATCCACATAGGATAATTAAATAAAGTGCGAACCAAATGCATCATGGTTGATCAGACCATAATACGCTGATTCTGATTAGACAATACGTTAGCAGGCGTCCCCACTAAACACATATCTTGAGTCAAGCTCGAGAACAGAGTGAGCTTGCAAAACAAGGCTGTAATTGCAGCGTTGGTCAAGATAGTCAAAATACGAGTACGCAAGATTTTTTTTTAAAGGAGGCACTAGTAGTTCGAGTTCTGTGAGAATCAAAACTTACCTGGTGTTCTTACTTATACAATCATCCTACTGTCTTCTTATCCATAAGACTCTGGTCAACCAATGGGTTATGACCTCTAAATTCTATATTCTAGGTAACCTATTAGTGTCAGTCAATTACCTCGTCAATAAGTCAAAAGGACTACGGAATGCTAGGTCGGGAGACATGCTAATTTACAAACCTTCACTAATATTGGCTTTGGATCTTATGGATCATACATGGCATTGTCCTACCCTCCACAGTATCCAAACTTGTAATCACGTCTAAAATCATTTCACCGAGGATTATTCCCACCTGTATACTCTGGCTGTGGTAAAACCTTGGTTTCGTGATTCCGATGTGATATGCTATCCGATACTTTACCTTATCTCGACACCCGAGTAACTATGATCAAAGAGGACCACTAGCCATAGTTTTAGGAATATTCTATAACCTATAATTTCCTTAAAAATTTCAACTCGAGGGTCATGTCTCACCAAGTGAATAATCTATCCACATTGGATATTATCGTCATATCAAGAGGTAATAGTGTACCTATAAGGATCTGACACTCTATCAAAATTAATAACTCCTTATCTACATTGCATGGCCTAGACTACCCATCGGTAAATTTGTATAAGGGACTCCTAGTCCTAGTCATTCTCGTAAATTAAATTAATTTCTAATTTGTGAATGAGCATTTCTGTTCGCAGGCTCGCAATAGTACGACTAGCTTAAGTACTATCATGAGTTCGCATGATTTGCGAAGACAGACCTGCATGGGCCACCATAAAAACTTATCACGACCCGCACCCGTTTTTTTTTTAAACGGATACGAGACGTGTCCAAGCCAGCCTACGCCGCAGTGTCGGCGGTAGAACGCTGTCACGGCCATGAAGATCAAAATCACAAATAATGCTCATTCACAAAATTAATTTAATGTACAATGATCACAAGTTTTACATTTGTAGAAAAATATAAACTTGTACAAATAACTGAATGACTACAACTCAACTATCTAGCTAGTCTCTAGGCTTTGTCTGCAAGTATTCCCGTCACTCCCCAAGCTAAATGAATCCTCGGCTAACCTGAAAATGTTGGTTTCCAGTCAGGAATGGAATGAGCATAATTCACTGAATGCAATTTCAAATAAAGAAAATGACTATAAAACAAAGGTTAGGCATTAATCATGAGTTTTGAAAATAACAGTAAAGCCGTAAGAAAAATCAATAGTAATAAATAGACCAATATACTTTCCACCGTTAGAAGTACCTTTGATATGTGATCAGTCTGGGCCACTACATCGCACGGTCTACAATGTCTACTTGCAGAAAATAAGCAGTCTACAATGTCTACTTGCAGAAAATAAGCACTGTCTACAATGTCTACTTGCAGAAAATAAGCACTGTCTACGATGTCTACTGCAGAAAAGTAAGCACTGTCTACGATGTCTACTGCAGAAAAGTAAGCACTGTCTACGATGTCTACTGCAGAAAAGTAAGCACTGTCTACGATGTCTACTGCATGAAAATAAACACTGTCTATGGTCGGATCACACATCCTTGGTACTTCTCATTCCCGACTCAATAATTTATAATAAAGTATAAAAATCACATAACCAATGACTAATCAATAAAATATAGTAAAGATCAATATCGAAATGCAAACAATAAACTGTACTCACCTGTGGTCCTCTGCTGGTGAAACCGACAATCTAAACTACTAAATGTGCCACAATAGTCAAAACCCATACAACAGTCCCCAGAAGCTGAAACAGACAATACCAATGATCTCAGAATAGTCCAATTAGCTAGGATTGCCTGTCCTTAAGTCCAATTCTGGATACAGGGGCAAAACAGTAATTTCGGGCCAAAACGATGTCCGCCGTTGGACCCGCTTTGCACCGAAAAGCGTGCCAGAGTCAACGGTCTCTAAAGTCGTCAAACTACATGTCTACGAATCTAGTTTTTCGATACGAACCCAACCGTATGTCCAGAGTTGGATTTCGGCGGGCCGTGCACAAAATCGCTCGTTGAATCGGACCGTGGGGCCCGCAAAACGATGTCGGATTCGACTGTCTCAGAATTGGACCAAACTTGGCATACAGGACCAGAAAAATGATACGGTCCTGTTGGCGCAAGTTTCGTCTCGATCTGACGAGTGTGCACAAAGTAATTGAGAAGTTTGCACAGAGGCCGATACGGAAAATTTTGACGGATACGCATCAAATTCGTCGCGCACACGCGACCAATTTGAATTCCGTTAAAGCCCACACGACCACGAAGCCGTTACGCAGCTTTCGATGCTTTCGGTTCGCGACCACGTCGCCCGGATTGGCGGGACGCACGTCGTGTGGAACAATTTTTGTGGTTTTTAAAACAGGTTTTTCGGTAACTTTGAAATCAATTTACTCATTACACTGTGAACAAAAAAAAAAAAAACTATCTGAAGGGTTTTGTTGTCCTACATGTTGTCAATAAACGCCTTCAAAAGGATTTTGAAATCGATCACTGTTTTACAAGAAATTGGGACTCGAACTGGGGACTTTGGGACAGATTCTAAACTCAGAATTTCAAAAATTTTCTCGATCTTTGCGATCGATTCTCGTCGTGTACAGTACGAATAAAAAGAGTCTATGTGAAGGGATCTATAGTCTTATGGGTTGTGAACGTACCTGCAAAAATGGTATGCAAAACGATCACACGGTGATCGAGAAAACGCGTCGCGAAGACATCCTCGTGGCCGTGGACTGCTGCTATTGCTCCATCTCGCGCACACGCGAGCGCTGTGCCTCCGCGGCCTCGGCCGCGCGCGGAGGCGCGCAGACCCAGGGTGGCTCGCCCACGTTCGGGGAGGAGGGTGGCGCGATTCGCGGCTAGTTCATTGATTTTAGAGAGATTCCTCTCTCTCGCTCTCGGCTGAACTCGCTCGGGTTGGGGGAATAACCAGCAGGGAACGACCTGCTGCTCGAATACACAGGGCCTGTGGCCCCCCCTTTGCCCGATGGCTGGCTCTGCTGAGCCCAGTTCGGGAAGGACTTCAATTGTCTCTTTTTTTCTTATTTATTCAACAGCTAAATATTCTTATATATATATATATATATATATATATATATATATATATATATATATATATATAAATCCTAACCTCACCAAAATCTAATAATAATTATAACAAATAACAATTATATTATTCACCTAGAAGAGCATATATATATATATATAGAAGATATATTTTTATTTATAGAAATATTATTTATATGATATCTGTATTTACTACCCTTCTAATGAATAACGAAGTCATTTAATCAATAATAATAAAATAATAATATATAATAGTAACCTCAATAATATTAATATTAATAATAAAATAATAATAACAATAATAATAATAACAATAACGAAATTTCATAAATCAATAAGGGTGTATATACCATGGCGTACTATCTACTAAGCCCCGGAATGTACAAGAACCTATTTATATAAATATTACTAAGTATCAATTACTAATTATATTTAATTATGAATACCTAGAATTTAGATTAATAAAACGGAATGCAATACACTCATACCAATTTACATCAACAAAATGTCATTGAACGTACCGCACTCCTACATGGGCTTGGGCTCAGTTCGGGCCCATTCCGAGCCAAGGTGGTATAACCGGTTTCTTAAACTCAATAATATAATTAATAAATAAATAAATTTTCGGTAATGGTTAAGTCGCAACTTGGTCTGATTTTCCTAGTTAGGACATCACTATGGCTCGGCCTTCCCTACTAGGGCTAATACACTAGTCAAAGCACGTTATGACACTATCCGTGCCACGATTTCTAGTCACCCTGTACTCCAAAACTCCATCATGGCTAAAATCATTTACCGTAACAATTAACTAAATAATTATTTATAAAATTATAAAAATCACCATTTAAATCAAATTAATAAATAAAAATATTATTAAAAAAATTCCGAAAAGAGGGGCTACACGGATGGTGCTGGAGTGGTAGGGGATATGGGTGGCTGTCCCACCGGTCCTTCTTGAGCAGTAGTGTTCCCATCAGTGATGGCGAGAGGGGTAGAGCGTCTACTACGAAGATTCATCCTATATTGGCACGAAGATTTGAGTTTGGTTAGAACAAAGTCAAACTGGATGTAATCAAGAAATCAAACGAGAAGTTGAGAAGAGGTCAAGGAAGGTATTAATAAGTGGATGAGATTCTATATCCTATTCCTATCTGTAGGCTTGTTGGGCACAGTCATGTAACCCAACAATATTAATAGACCTGCATGGGCCACCACAAAAATATGTAACGCCCCAGTCCCATAATACATAGGACTAAGTACGTCAGCATGCCAGCTGCACGTATACGAAGAATACACCAATATGTGGTATCCTCGTATTTGTACATAAGCTGTAAGTAATAATACATGATAAGCCACAATATAATAACTATATCTTATCCACAGCTCAACACAAAATGAATAAATAAGTCTCAATGATAATAAAGAAGTCAAGAGATAGCCGGATGATCATTCCCACTCCAAACAGTATGAAAAATAGTCTCAACTAAATGGAGACCAACCTCCTCAAAATAGAACAATGAAGATAAAAGATGTCCACTACATAGTCTCAGAAAATAAAGAGGAAAACTAAGTATCAATGGGAGATGCCTCATCATCGACGTAAGAAGGATCCGAAGCTGCTCCGTACTCTTAGGGGTAGTCCTGCTCGTCTAATCCTGGAGAGATCACCAGGTCCTCAGAGGGACGTAACAAGATACAGAAAAATATGTCGAAATAACTGAACGTGTAAACATGCAACTATGACTCTACAGGATCTCATAACCGTCTATGTGAGATGCACTTTGAGGATAATGTTTTATGCAGGGGTTGTAGGATCAGCAGAGTAAATAAAGAATGGCAGTAAGTATCGCTCATCCGAGTCGCTATCGGCCAGGGGCAGAAAGTAGAGCTCATACGAGTCACTATCGGCCCAAAAATGTGTGTAAAATTAAATGTAGCCCCAACGCTAGTAGCTGTCCCCTCCCTCCAATGCTTCTGTCCAAGAAGTATCCATAGCCTGTCTAGTTGGCAACTGCTACGGCTTCTAACTCAATACACTAGTAGCAGTTACCTCCTATCCGTCGTACGACCCATACATATCGATGGCCAGTCGGGTACGCAGGTCCGTGTCCTATATGAACTCACTCATCACGTGAAACACATGTGTCAAGGCCATAGGAGATATGAAAATATCCACACACTCATAAGGTGGTCGTCTAACTCTAGGTCGACATGCATAATAAAATATAAAAATAACAAAAATGACTAAATCTAGTCGCTCGCACCCAAGTGTGACTTGGATGCACAATATAAAAATGACAAATAAGAGAAATAAATATGTAATGATAAAATATACTAAAAATAAATGAGCACAATCAGAATCTATGGCAAGGTATACTTGCCTGCGGTACGAGGAGGACAAATCCAAATGTCGCAAGCGTCGACACAAAAATCACAATTCATAGATGACTCCGGATGATGAAATAAAAATAAAAAATTCGCTCGGTGAAAAAGATATACCTAGAAAATGCCTGTCCGAAAGTCAAATTCTGGAACATGGGCAAAATCGTAATTTTGGGTCAAAACGATGTCGCCGTTGGACCCACTTTGTACCAAAATGCGTACCAGTATCTACGGTCTCTAAAGTCGTCAAACTACATGTCTACGAATTCGATTTGAGGAGACAAACCCAATGGTATGTCCAATTTTGATTCCGATGAGCCGTGCACAAAATCGCCCGTTGGATCGGGTCGCGGGCCCAACCAATTTTGGCGTTCCGATCAACCTTCTCAGAATCGGACCAAACTTGGCATACATGACCAAAATTTTGATTCGGATCTGTTGGCTCAAGTTTTGTCTCGATTTGATGAACGTGCACAAAGTAATTGAAAAATTTAGAAAATGGCCGATACGGCGTTCTTCGACGGATACGGGTCAAATTCGTCGCGCACACGCGACCAATTTGAATTCCGTCAAAACCCATACGTTTGCGAAGTCGATACAAACCTTTCGATACTTTCGGTTCGTGACTACGTTGCCCGGTTTGGCGGGACGCACACGGTATCGGTGAAGTTTTTATAAAATTGATTGTTTTGAAACACTGTTTTTGACAATTTTAGAAAATGGATTACTTAACCTGTATAGGATGAAAACAGAAAATATAAGAAGGGATTTGAAGAGGGTTATGTTGTCTTCCTGTCCCTTCAAACAAATTTCAAAAATTCATAATACGCTGGTTGTAATTTAGCGATGTACAGAGGCTTCGACACGTCAAAAATCTGTCCTTACGACACTGGTTTTCCTAAACTTTCGTTATTTTTCACGAAGCTTACAGGCTCAATTATATTATTCTATCTACTAGGATTGGTAGAAGGTCATCTAGTCTGTAAATAAGAACTTACGGAATCAAAAACGATATAGTGTATAGGAAGAAATCGAGTCAGAAATGGGAGTACCTTATTGTTGTGTCAGAACATAGTTGCTTTGTCGCGCGCGGGTTCCGGCGACTCCCCGACGATCGACGGTGGCACAGCGCTTCGCAGGCGGTCGAGAAGGTCGGTCCAGAGATAGGGAAGTTAGGCAAACTCGCGTAGGGCTTCCCAGTCGATAGAAATATATTTGTATACCCAGAATTGAAACTCAATTTCGATATATATATATATATATATATATATATATATATATATATATATATATATATATATATATATATATAATATATATATCGGTTGTTTAAATCCTAATTTCATATAGGTTTGAATTCGAATTTGAATGAGTTTGATCCAGATCGGGGGAGAATATGATAGGGATTAGATTAGAATTTATTTGATTAGATTTGGTGTTAAAATCGGGAAGTTCAGATTTTTGAGAGGGGTTTCCTTCTTCGCGCGTAGGGCATGCTCGGGTCCGGCCTGGGAAGGAAATGAACAGTAAGTTTATTTAAATACTTTTTTTTAAAAAGCTTTTATATATAACTTATCTCTAATATGTATACACTCATATATTCTAAAATCATAGAAAATTTAAAAATATTTTAATTAGTAATAATCTTATTATTCACATATAGAAGGATCTTATACATATACATACATGGGTATAATTCTGTATATATCCATATACAATATATATATACATATATATATATATATATATATAATATATATATATATATATATATCTATAATAATATATATATTTTATATATATATATATATATATTTTTATATATATATATATATATATATATATATATATATATATATATCTATATATATATATATATATATATATATTTTATATATATTATATATATATATATATATATATATATATATATAAATATATTATATATATATATATATATATATATATATATAGATATATCCTAAATATATATATATATATATATATATTTATATATATATATATATATCCTAAAATATTATATAATATATCCTAAAAAAAAAAAAATATATATATAATCTATAGATATATATATATATATAGATATATATCCTAAATATATATATCCAAAAATAAAATCTAAAACTAATTTAAATAAACTATTATAATACAAATCATTTTAACATAAAATAGCAAAATTCAATTTAAGCAAAATATTTATAAAAAAACCCACAAAAATTTGGGGTTTTACATCTAGGCCGGCGAGCGAGCGTCAAGAAGGATTTGAACCGTGTCCATTCCCGCGGACCTCTGGTGTACCCAATGGGCTACATAGCCATGGACATCACACATATGTTATGCTTACCAATTGCATGCTAAAACATAACAAAATAAAAATATGAATGTAATTTTTTTATAAATTTTTCAACAACACTTCAAAATTTGTCAGATTAGCGACGTTTCAACGTCGCTAATCTCGGCCAAAACGTCGCTAATTTATATTAGCGACGTCCCGAAAAAAAGCGTGCCGCTAATCGAAAAAATGTCACAAAACGTCGCTATGTCGACGTAAATTAGTGACGGTCATAACGTCGCTAAATAGTGACGTTCTTTGCGACGTTTCCTTGTGGTCGCCGATTAGCGACACATTAGCGACATTTTTGCGATGATATGGTGACATAAGATTGTTTGCCACGTCAGCAATTTAGCGACGTATAGAAACATCGCTAAATTTTAGCGACACATATAAACGTCGCTAAATTAAAAAAAATAAAGAAAAAATACAGAATTCAGAATGCAAATGTACAATCCAAAATACAGAATCCAATCAATCCAAAATACAGAATCCAATCCAATCCAAAATACAGAATCCAATCCTTGGGTTTGCCGACCCTTCGGTGGAACACTCAATACCGGCACGCACAATACAATCCAGAATAGACAAAAAATATAAAGAACATATAATGTCCTCAACGAATAATATAAGGTACAAATATAAAGAACAAAGTCTAATATCCTCAAATACGTACAAAGTAAAAATATAAAGTACAAAGTCCAAAAATGCAAAAACAAGACTACTGATCGCCTGGAGCTGGAGCTGGAGCTGGAGGAGGAGCGCCACCAGATGACTGTCGCCGCAACGCAAGGATCTTCTGATACTCCTCCGGTGACAGGATGACGAGCATGTCCTCCCGTGCACCGCCGGATGTAGGCGATGCTCCCGGCATACCAGACGGTCGTTCTGTAGCCATCTCGCGGAACTGCTGCATCTGTTCGACCAACCGCTACGTAGTCTCCTGCGTAGCGCGAGAAATCTGTCGCAGCGTCTCTGTCGTCTTCTCAAGCCTCTCAAAACGTGAGATGAGCGCATGATCTTCCATATGCGCCTGCGACGCCGCCATCCTCTGTAGCATCTTGTCATGCAGAGCTGCGATCTGCGCATCGATACTCTGCTGGGCTAACAGCGACTCCTCAGTTTGTGCAGGGTCGGGCATACTAGTGGCGGTCCTAGGGGACTATGATGCAATGAAGGTACCATAGGAGCTTGTACCATAGTATGTACCCCTATGTGTGCCACCAACGGCCCCATCCACGCACATCATCTGACTGAGCTGCGGTGGCCGGGGGCTGCTGGGAAGTGCTAGCTCTAGCCCCTCTGACTGTGTCGACCCGGCCTCCCTAAGCCTCAAAAACTCGGCCTAGAAATAACATCTATATGAATTCTCTACGTAACTAAAAATTAATAGTAATGAACTAGCTTAAGTAAAACTTACATAGGTGTCCCGGCCTTATCGTCGACGAACCGCTCCCCCTTCGGTGCGTGCGAGAACATGGTCAACATATTCGGGTCCTCTCCCCGA
>JANAVB010024261.1:0-41027 GCA_029216955.1 Iris pallida
TGTTGTTTTTCATGCTTCAGATACCATTTTGTTTTATATGCCGGTTAGACATCAGAGATGGATAAGAGAACAAGAGATGGTGGCTACTCCTAAATTTGTAGTACCCTCCAAGGAGAGTTTCTTCTTATTTATAATAAGCTAAAAGTAAATATATGGAAAGAGTATAATAAGTCAAGAAAATGAACTCTTCATGGAGAAGGAGACTCAAAACTATATTGGTATCCACAAAGAAAACTGAATCTTTGACTAAATATCAAAGACTGACTGAAATAACATAGAAATCCTAGGATGTTAATCCTAACTAGCACACCAAGTAACCGAGATTGGTCCCATAGAACCAGAACTTTGGCCCCCTATTTCCAAAATGCCAACATAATTTGGTTCATATATAACATTAGAAAGACGAAAGTTTTCGTATTTTATGTTCATATACAGAGAATAAACCAAAGAGGCTTATGCCTTGTGCTGAATAGGAAACGGAAAACAAAATTAAAGCTCAATAATATTGGCAATTTGGTATTAACTAGTTTATTGTAGTAAAGGTATTACCGAAGGGCTAACTTGAGCTTGACAATCACTTAAACTTTTGTAGATGGCAACCATATTCCCCTTTCGAACGACATAGAATGCATTACCTTCCCTCTCCATTATCGTCTTTGGATTTGGCTTTGGGGAACAAAGAGGTCATGAACATCAACAAGGTGGTATCTGTAAATTGATGTTTGTCAAGGAAATAGTCAAAACTAACAACGGCGATATGACCTATAACTATATCTCTGTCTATACCATAGAAAGCATAAAATGAATCTGCAGGCATGGCTATTTATTGTATAACTCTACGGAATATTGCTTCTGAAGATATTTAAATGTGTTATACCACATTACGGTCATTAGATTATAGCATGGATGCTGCAATCATACAATTAGCAAAAACAGACACGAATAGAGCGGACGAAAGAATACTGACATGCGCAGCTGAATTACGTTAAATAAGCAAGTGGGTGAAAATAATGAACTTTAACAAGATAAATTACTTCCATACAAAATGATTATCAAAGCCACCAAATGTAATGGTTACAAAGGTTTAAAACCCTTTCGCCTACCAACTTCAGCAGCAAACAGAAATAGAAATTCCACTGCAAACAAGATCAACAGAATTGTGCAAGTCTTACAGCATACACCATAAGGGTTATAAAGCGTTCACTACCGTAGCTAGCATTCAGTAAGCTAAGACTGTCAAATCGTAAGTCAGACAGATTTGCACATGGCATTGATTTCAGGTAACCATGCCTTACAGACACGGATACAACACGACAAGGTAACTGCTATAAAGTGTTCATTACCGTAGATAGCATTCAGTAAGATGACAGTTAAAATCATAAGTCGGACAGATTTGCACATGGCATTGTTTTCAGGTAACCATGAATTATGGACACAGATACAACATGACACGGTAAGGACACATCACACAGATGCGGCACCTATTTTGGTGTGACCTAGTGCATTTTGGAATGTATGTGGTCTGCACAATGTATCCAATACATGTCTAATATGATAGAGGCCCAAATTTTCGGAGTGCCCGTGCTTCCTAGAGCTTCCACTTTTTTTAGACAGACACTGTATACGTATACGAGTTGGACTAGGATCCACTTGATACATAACTGCCATTGCCATGTATCCTAGTCCTACGTATTTTGGGACTATGGAGTGACATGTTTTTGTGGTGGCCCATGCAGGTCAGTGTATATCGTATCGGTTACGTTACTGTACCAAGCGAGCCTACGGTAGGATCAAGTATGATTAGGATCCCAATCGAGCAGCTCCAACGGAGACATCAAATGGGGCATCAAATATGGTTACTCGTTTGATTACTTGGGTCGGAGTAAGCAACTTTATCGAGCCACCAAATGTAAGATGGTTACGAAAGTTTAAAACCCTTTCGCTGTACCAACTTCAGCAGCAAACAGAAATAGAAATTCCGCTGCAAACAAGATCAAACAGAATTGTGCAAGTCTTACAGCATACACCATAAGGGTTATTAAGTGTTCACTACCTTAGCTAGCATTCAGTAAGATAAGACTGTCAAAATCGTAAGTCAGACAGATTTGCACATGGCATTTGTTCAGGTAACCATGCCTTACGGACACGGATACAACATGACACGGTAGCTGTTATAAAGTGTTCATTACCGTAGCTAGCATTCAGTAAGATAAGACTGTCAAAATCATAAGTCGGACTGATTTGCACATGGCGTTGTTTTCAGGTAACCATCCTTACGGACACGGATACAACATGACACGGTAAGGACACGACACACAGACGCAGCACCTATTTTGTGTGACCTAGTGCACTTTGGAATGTCCGTGGTATGCACAATATGTGTCCAATGCACGCCTAATATGACAGAGGCCCAAATTTTCGGAGTGCCCTTGCTTCCAATAGCTTCCATTTTTTTTAGACAGAACAAGAAGTACACAGCGTATACGTATTCGAGTTGGACCGGAGTCCACTTGATACGTATCTGGTCATTGCCACATATCCTAGTTCTAAGTATTTTGGGACTGTGGAGTGACATGGTTTTTTTGGTGGCACATGCAGGTCAGTGTATATCGTCTCGGTTACGTTACTCTACCGAGCGAGGCTGCGGTAGGATCAAGTACGATTAGGATCTCAATCCTAGAGCAGCTCCAACGGCGACATCAAATGGGGCATCGAATTTGGTTACTCATTTGATTACTTGGGTCGGAGTACGCGACTTTATCGAGACATCAAATGCGGGATCAAAGTACTGTAGTAGCAGTAATCAAATGGGTGTTTCGATACTTCATTCTGATGTTTTGGGTTGGAGATGCTCGAACTAGTGGGAAACCATCAAGGATTCAGAGTTACTTTTTGGCGTGTGTCCCCCAAGTGTATTTTGGAGTGCTTGTGTCGTGTCCGACACATTTTAGTCACGAGGCTTGAGAGTGGGCTGCTATAAATTTCTACACGATCTCATTTGAGTTCCCCCTTTTCAAAATTTCAAGTGTATAATAGTAGCTAATGGAACAAACATAAATCACACAAAAAAATGTATAAAAAAATGTAAAAAAGAAGAAGATTTATTTGTTGCTCAATAGAGGAGAGAAGAGTAGGGGGGAATATGCATCTACCTCTGAGGTTCAACTTTCCTCTTTCCGAACCGCCTTTCCCATGCGGAGCAAATGACCAAAAAAAAAAGTGAAGTGTCCAGTGGTGTCTTCTCAGTAAAGTAGTGCAATTAATGGTCCGACTCATCAGGACTACATGTTTGGTCAATCTGCTGTCCCTAAAATTGGTATCCATAATTAATTTAATTTTTTAGAGCATCTTCAACCCTATTGTCTTGTTAAGTGTTGTGAGTCTTAGGTGGTTCCTATGTGGCATGAGCCACAAGACAATGTCTTGTTTATATGGCAAAATTATATCTCAAAAGACAATGAGATAGAAAAACTCTCTCCAATGCTAAGTATTGAGAAGACAATAAAAAGTATTTTTTTCAACTTCCAAGGCAACTTTAAGACAACTACTCATCTTCTTTTTTTTTCTAATATTTTTATTCATAATTGATGACATGGAAGAGTAGACATTGTCAAGTGCATTCTAGAACAAGACAATCAACTTCACAATGTCTTCTTAATTTTTGCCACATAAGCTTCACAATTGACTTGACAATTGCATTGGAGAATAACTTTTGAATAAAATGTTGTCATTCCTATGTGGCAACAACTTTTTTCCAAAGTCACAATAGGGTTGGAGATGCTCTTAAATATATTTTTTATATATAGAAGAGGGGAACATCAAATCTGCTTCCCTTATCTGCACTTCTTTTAGTTTTCTTTTTTAAATAAGCTTTTTGGTGATATTAACTTATATACAACTAACGTGCGAGAGAGCAGATCTATTTCACCAAAATGGATGTTCCAATCATATTTTCTTTTTCTTTTTTCTATGCATACAACTTTTTGCATCCATATATAATTATTTATTTAAATAAAAAAATAGAAAAGTTGCATGCATAGTAGAGGGGATATGGTTGGGACATCCATCTTGAGAACAACAGATCTGCTCATGTAAGGTGCATGTGCATTGCACGTAAACAATTATAATTTATTATAATAATGTTATCATGTGGAATCAAATCCATCTGGCCAGGAATAATGTTTTCTACCTTAAACACATGAATTAGAAGTGTTTGGTTATAGTTAGATAATATTATATAGTTAAACAATTAGTTACAATTTATTTATTTATTAATTACGTGAGAATATACATACATATATTACTAGCAGTTGTGCACGTGCTTTGCAAGTATATTTTTTTGCTAATTTATTACATAATAAAACAATTAGGAGATGTGCATAATAAGTTGCTTATAATTATTTGAAGAAAATGTTTTACAATTTCTACATACATAATCAAACTTTTAGTATTTAGTTATTTAAATATAAAATATAAAAGTTGCATGTATAGTAGAGGGGACATGGTTGGGATATTCATTTTGATAACAACTGATCAGCTCATGTAAGGTGCATGTGCATTGCACGTAAACAATTATAATTTGTTATAAATATAGCTGTCAAGACGGGCCGGCGGGGCGGGCCGGCCCGTAACCCACCATTTGGCGGGGCGGGGCGGGCCGACCCACCATTTTGGCGGGCTGAAAAAATTCCAACCCAGCCCAACCCACCGGCGGGCCGCGGGCTAGGCGGGCCGGCCCGCTTAATTTTTTAAATTTTTAATTATTATTTAGTTTCTTAAAAGAAAAAAAATTCATATATAATATTTCTACTCACTCTCATATGCATCAAATTACAAGTAAAATACGAGAACATTATAATAGTAGATATTTCTTTAAAACACCTTCATTCATGTAAATAAATGACCAAATTTAATATTTTATACGTCATTACTTGCATTAAATGAGAATTTTTATCATTTTAATACATATCTCATATATGTGCTAAATAAAAAAATAAAATTTTTATAAAAAATAGATGGCGGGCCAACCCACTTGGCCAGCGGGCTAGCCCACCGCGGGGCGGGCTACTAGCGGGCCAGCCCACCTAGGCCCGCCTGTTTGGCGGGCTCCTAAATGCTCGGCCCAACCCACCTTTTTGGCGGACGGGGCGGGCCGGCCCAACGGGCTTAGCCCATTTTGACAGCTCTAGTTATAAATAATGTTATCATGTGGAATCAAATACATCCGGCCATGAAGAATATTTTATATTTTAACCACAAAACTTATAAATGTTTGGTTATAGTTAGATAATATTATATAGTGAAACAATTACTTAAAATTTATTTATTTTTTAATTACGTGAGACTATACATACGACTTATATATACTAGCAGTTGTGCACGTGCCTTGCATGTACATTTTTTTGCAAATTTATTACATAATAAAACTATTAGGGATGTGCATAATAAGTTGCTTATAACTATTTGAAGAAAATGTTTTATAATTTTTCAACTTTTATTATGTTTTTTTTTCTTTTTGAAAAGTCAATTATATGTAATGAATTTTTTTTTTTTTTTTTTGGATAGAAAATGAAAATTTTGTAAATAATTAGTATTTATACCATTATAAAGTAAAAGATATTAATAGTGGAAAGAGACATGGTAACGGATACTATGTATTTATTATCATAGTGAGTATTATGATGGTAATGGACATTAATTATGATAATTATATTACAATTATGATTACACCATTAATTATTTTCAAATTAAAGTTAAAGACATTTTAGGAATCTTGAAAGTTTCACGATAAAGGCTTTCAAGTTTTCTTATTATATAATACTAGTATATAGGCGCGTGCCTTGCACGTATTTTAAAATACGCTTATCTGCACTACTTTTAGTTTTTTTTTAAACAAACTTTTTGGTGATATTAACTTTATATACCACTAACGTGCGAGAGAGCATATCTATTTTCTCCAAAATGGATGTTCCAATCATATATATTTTTATATGCATGCAACTTTTGCATCCATATATAATTATTTAAATAAAAATATAAAAGTTGCATGCATAGTAAAGAAAACATGGTTGGGACATCCATTTTGAGAACAACAGATCTGCTCTCTGTAAGGTGCATGTGCATTGCACGTAAACAATTAGAATTTGTTATAAATGATGTTATCATGTGGAATCAATTCCATTAGCCAGGAAGAATGTTTTCTACCTTAACCACATGAATTAGAAGTGTTTGATTATAGTTAGATAATATTATATAGTTAAACGATTAGTTAAAATTTATTTATTTTTAATTACGTGAGAATATACATACGACTTATATATACTAGCAGTTGTGCATGTGCTTTGCACGTATATTTTTTTGCTAATTTATTACATAATAGAACTATTAGGGGATGTGTATAATAAGGTGTTTATAATTATTTGAAGAATTCTATTTATAATTTTTCAACTTTTATTATGCTATTTTTTCTTTTTGAAAAGTCAAATATTTGTAATGAAATCTTTTTCTAAATTATTTATCTATTTTTATAAAAACAAAAGATTTGTAAATAATTAGTATTTATACCATTATAAAGTAAAAAGATATTAATAGTGGGAGAGACATGATAATGGATACTATATTTTATTATGATATTGAGTATTAATGGTGGTAGTGGACATTAATTATGATAATTATATTACAATTATGACTACACCATTAATTATATTTTTTAAATTAAAGTTAAGGACATTTTAGGAATATTGAAAGTTTTACGCTGAAGCCTTTCAAGTTTTCTTATTATAAATACCAGCAGTTGTGCACGTGCTTTGCACGTATAGTTTATGCTAATTTATTACATAAAAATAGAAAATGTTGCATTATAAGTTGCTTATAATTATTTGAAAATTTTATTTTATAATTTACCAACTTTTATTATGCTATTTTTTCTTTTTGAAAAGTTAAATATTATAATGATTTTTTTTTGATATAAAATGAGATATTTGTAAATATAGTATTTATATCATTATAGTTTTATCAAGTAAAATATATTAATAGTGAAAAGAGACATGATAATGGATACTAAGTATTTATTATGATGGTGAATATTAATGATGCTAGCAAGCATT
Organism: Iris pallida; assembly: GCA_029216955.1. Taxonomy (NCBI): domain Eukaryota; kingdom Viridiplantae; phylum Streptophyta; class Magnoliopsida; order Asparagales; family Iridaceae; genus Iris; species Iris pallida. The sequence goes on from JANAVB010024261.1 coordinate 7,107, forward strand.
AATGATGGTAGTGGGTATTAATTGTATCATAATTATGATTACACCATCACTTATATTTTCAAGTTAATGAAGTTAAGGGCATTTTAGGAATCTTGAAAGTTTCACAGTGAAGCCTTTCAATTTTTTATTTATTATGTAATAGATATAGTTTTATAAAGTAAAATATTACTATTGGAAATGCATGATAATGGATACTAAGTATTTATTATGATGGTAGGTATTAATGAGGGTAGTGAGCATTAATGATGGTAGTGGGTATTAATTGTATTATAATTATGATTACATCGTCACTTATATTTTCAAGTTAATCAAATAAGGTAAGTTAAGGGCATTTTAGAAATCTTGAAAGTTTCACAGTGAATTCTTTCAAGTTTTCTCTAGACTAGTATATATGCACGTGCGTTGTACGTATTTTATATATTATTATTAGAAAATGGTTATAGTTATTCTAATATCTATTAAGAGCACAGAAAGACTAAAAGACAACTATCTTAATTATTTAAAATTATTATTATATTAATATCATGCAAGAGTATTTAGGAAGACCAAAGGACACCTCCCATAATTACTTAGTTGTCCTTATTAACTTTAATGAATTTTAATTAATAAATATATCCAAGGGTATATTTGAATAGGAAAGTTTCACAGTGAAGCTCAAGTTTTCTCATTATATATACTAGCATATTGTTTTAACATTCTTTTAATTAACTTAAGAAGACTACTTAGGAAGACTAAAGGGCAGTCTTCATAATTACTAAGTTGTCCTTATTAAAATTTGAAATACTTTAATAAGTATAGATACTCAAGGGTATTTTTGGAAGAAAAGTTTCACGGTGAAATATATATATATATATATATATATATATATATATTATATATAATATATATATATATATATATATATATATATTATAATATTTGAAGCAATGGATAATTGTGGCGAACTCGCCTCAGTGCTCCTGACCACTAGTGGTTAAAGAGATGCACGCACCCAAGTGGTCGAGAGTTCGAGCCTCGGTGGAGGCGAGTTTGCCACAGTTACCCATTGCTTCAATTATATATATATATATAATATTATATATATAATATATATATATATATATATATATTATATATATATATATATATATATATATATATAGAGAGAGAGAGAGAGAGTAAGGGAGGTAGGTGGCTATGTGTCACCCCCTGCTATCATCATGCACTTGCACATTTTTCGGTGCATGTTTATAGCATGGGGGGTGACACATAGGCACCACCCATAAGGTGGCACCTCACCTCCCTTATTTCTCTCTCTCTCTCTCTCTCTCTATATATTATATATATATATCTATATATATATATATATAATATATATATATATAATGCTATTTTAAAAGTCAATGTTAATGTTAATATTAATATTCATGTTAATTTGATACTAATATTAATATTAATTTTAAATTAATGTTAGTGCTAAATTTAATTTAATGTTAATATTAATATTAATATTATTCTTAATATTTAATTTAATATTTAATTTTGCTTTTGTCAGTTGTCATGTCACTAGCCATATTATATGCCACATAATGGGAGATAATTTTACCCAAATTTTTTGGAAGCCAAATAGCATTTTTTTTTTAAAGAGAGAAAAATTTTGAGTCGCACCCCATTTGCTTTACCCAAATTCAATGTGCACCCCATTACTTCACCATAATGTACGAATCTTTCCACTTTTGACGGAAACCGTCCATAGCTGACGGTTAAAGGGTTTGTGAGATTCGTCTCACAGTATCGGTATTTATATTCGGATACATAATTTTGTGCTGTATTTTTGTATTTTCTGGGTTCTCGAAATGTTTTGAAAAATTTTCAAATTATAGATTTCTCATTGATTAGCATACAGCGATGTACCGGTGTGTATCAACGGTTTTCATTCTCATTGTACGGATATTTGACAAGTGTCAGGTAACCCGTATTTTGACTTGTCTCTTTTGTTTTGGTTTAAATCTTGACTTGGTTTAATTTGATTTGGTTCAACTTGGCTTGGGCTTGGTTTGGTTTAATTTGGTTTGAGATGAGAGGGTTTTGTATAAAACCCAACTCATCTCTCTCTCTCCTCTATTATTTTATTTCCTTTTATCTTCTTCCTCTTCATTTTCTCCTCCAAACTAAGGCAAGTACATCTTGCCAAATCTTGAACAATATTATTTTGTTGTTCTATTCTTTTTCTTGCATAGTATCATTAGAACTTGAAACTTTTGATTTTGATGGTTATATTTTTGTAGATCTAAGTTTTAAGCTTTTCTTGTTTTTATGAGTTTGATCTCTAAAAACCTGGTATTTTCAAAAACTAATGGTTCTATGTTGTAGAGAATTCAATTTCATGCAGTTTTGGCTTTTATTTTGCTTGATTTCGAGTTCGGGTGATGAGGTTATGGTCATGCACTACAACAAAAAATTCTTTTAATGACGGCTAAAAAATGTCATTAATGACAAACCATGACGCTTTTTTTTTTCAAAGCAACCGTTATGAAAACGGGTGTTATAATATTTTTTAAAAACGTCATAAAAAACCGTCATGAATAGTTTCTATAAAAGCGTTATGAATAGTTAATATATAGTGCACAATTCAGAACAATTTTAAAACGTCATGAATAGATAATATGTATAGGCTCAATGCAGCACATTTATAACACTTTATACTATTCAAATTAGCATATTTATAATGCTCTATACTGCACAGTATATATTACATTCCAAAAACTTAACATTATATATCACCATCTTTATTACATTTCTCAAAATAGAGTACATATCAACATCTTCATTACATTGAATATCCAAATACATATATATTTACAACTACCAAAATTGTACACATCAAAACTTGGCCACATCAAAACTGTCCACAGAACATGTAGCAAAACCCTGAAAAAGATAAAATAAGGTTCAATATACTTTGTAATGTAATGTGCAAATTGCAAGAAACGAAGGACTTGTACACATTGGACTAATTTCTGGATTACTCGTAGCAAGTACATGTGGGTCAAAGAGCACGATGATCAATGATCCAAGTCACAGCAACCATTGACTGGAACACCTAGAGATTTTGCTGACAGTCTACATGCAGCCCAGAGAAAGGCAGCACATATAATATTGAAAACATACAGTTTCAATCTTTAGATAAAAGAAACTTTTAAAGGGACAATTGTGCACCCCTAGGAAACATGTACAGTAGTCACACTACAAAATCAATGTTATTTCCGTGACGGACACATTTAGGACAAGACAGAGACATAACAAATTTGGTGCCATGTTGTCTTGTAAAGTTTTGGCAAGGACAAGACACAGACATAACAAATTTGGTGCCATGTTGTCTTGTAAAGTTTTGGCAATCGTCGTCTTGCCAAGTTTTTGTTAGTGCAACATACTACGAATGCATACTTCCTATGTTAACATTGGGAACAGTTCAGGCACCTAAGCAAATATAAGAAATTAGCTCCCAAGATTATAATACTTCCAACTACAACAGTTCAGGCACCTAAGCAAATATAAGGAATTAGCTCCCAAGATTATAATACTTCCAACTACACAAGTAGCAAAAGCCTGATACTTATTGGGAACAATTCAAATTCATAATACATATTAATATCCAAATGCTGAACTGCATAAATTCTTCATGAGAAAGGAGTTAACATACAGAATGCCTACATTGAGATAATGCTCTTCGTACGAGTGTGATGGCATGAAGAATTACCTGCAAGGCCATACTTCTGGAGAAAAAAGAATGTAGTAGCAGCATCACAATCATACCTAACATAAGTAGATCACATCAAATAAATAAAAAAATAAAATCACACTTTAAAAATTAAAATAAATTAACTTGTGACACATTACTGGTGCTTAGTAGGTTCTTGAGGTTTAGGTTCGATCAGTAGAGTCCCTTAAAAAACAAAACCAGCATCATTTAATTATTTGAATTGCCATTTCCATAGACACAGGCGAGTATTCTACGGATCTAAAACTCAAAATAAAAAGACACCTAGGACTTTCACATTAAAAGCTACTAATTGGAAGTAAAAACATCATGCCCTGAATTTATGTAAGAAACATGAGTTAACTTCCATATAATAAATTTTGATACATCTTCACAAGCATGCCAAAATACCCAGTAAAATAGCAAACACTTGTAAATGCATGTTTTCTAATTCATGTTCTCTTAATAATTAAAAGTGAACTTATACCTTTGAATCCAATTTTCTTCTTCCAGTCAACAGTTGCTTGGAGAAACTTGGCCTGAAAATGCAAATGTCACACCTTAATATTCACAATAATCATATCATTTACATATCAAAACAAATGCCTGAAAATAAAAATGCAAATGCAAATGCCTGAAAATACAATTTTCTTCTTTCAGCCATTTGACTATGCTATCATGAACTCTACATACTCTGTGACATATGATCAATTAATGGTTACACTATTCTTTCACTGTTAGTGGAACTTCATAAAATTTGAGCATATTTTTAAACTAGTGCATATATGAAAAAAAATTGTTGACACTTAATTAGACTGATCCCATGTTCTTATGACAATAGAAATTGTATGATCTTAAATTTTGAAAAAATAAGGAGTAAATTAGAGGAATTTGGCCTATACCACCTTGAAGAATTGTCCCACAGTCCATATTGGCTAGCTCCCTCATTCATTCTTTTGGTTATCCATGTTGAGTTGACGATTGCGATCCGATATAGACCATACTGGCTAGCTCCTGCTTCCAATTTCAGGATTCTCAACTCTTCCAAGTTACAGTTCTCGCAAATTAACTGTTGAAAATCACAATACTAGTAGAAATCCATATCAAGATTTGTTTCAAGACATTCACCTCCCTTTGTAGAGCCTCGTTGAGTCATACTCGTTCCGTTGAGTCATACGGTTCCATGTCCTGAAGTAACGTTTTGAGTATGATGTTAAAGTTAGGTAGTTGTGCGGAAAAGAGAGTACCACAAAACAATTTATCAAACACCTTGTGTGCTTCTGAAGGAGGGATCTTTAGACCCACCGAGTCGGATGTGCGGTCAGTACCAGATCTTCTGAGGAGGGCCCCCTCGATGTCGAAGCTTCACGATACAGCGGGTGTCGTCGGGATCGCCCTCGTCGATCTGCATCAGGATCTTGATCTCGTCCATGGCCGCCTCTGATATTGCACCCTCTTCTGCACCTTCAGAGCGACGAGGGCGATCCAAATGGTGCAGAAGACCTCCAAGAGTCCATGGGGGCACACTGCCGAGCTCATGGTTCCCTTTAGGAGGAAAAAAATTTAGACAGCTTTATTCTAGAGCTGAGAATTTTGGAGGAATATAGATGAAAATTTGGGCGGCTTTGGAGAGAACCAAAAATTTGAGCGGCTGATCAAAAAATTTGGACGGCTGACCAAAAAAATTTGGAGCTCGGTCAACGACTTCTTCCTTACGATAGGCGGGGCGGACTTCTTCGACGTGGCGGGCTTCTCGGTGCTGGAGTTGAGGCTGTTGGGGTCGTTGTCCCGCTTGCCGGGTTTCAGCTTGGGGGAGATGGGAGGGGAGTAGGGCTTGGAGGTGGTGATGTGGTGGCGGTGGTACTCAAGAATGGTGATGGAAGAGGACAGGGACCTCTGGAGGACTTCTTGAGCCATCGAGCCGCCATTGGGAGGGAGAGGACGAAGAGGGGTCGGGAAGAAGTGCGAGAATGGGGAAGAAAAAGGAGAGGGAAAGCGCGGAGAAGAGGACGAGCAGAACCCTAACGCTCCTCCTTCGCGTTCTTGTCGATCGCGTGCGCGGCGGCCTCGAGCTTGTCCTGGAGGGCGACAAGGAGCGTGAGGCCCTCCTCGAAGATTTTGGATCTAGGGTTAGGGTTTTGGAGTCGGGAGAGGAGGGAGAAGAAAGGAGGAGAAGGAGAAGACCAGAATGTTTTGGGGGAGGCAGGCTATAGCAAGGATTTTGCCAACAATTAAACTTAAAAAATATTACAAGTTTGCCACCGCTCTAAATTATTAATAACGCTTTGTTTTATAAACGTTATAAAAAGTCCAGAATTAGCCTAAACCGTCATAGAAAAAAGGTATTTCGAACTTTGATGACGCTTCTTTATCAGCTGTCATGAAATCCACTTATCAAGCATCATTAATAGGTCTTTTTTGTTGTAGTGATGGCAAGTTTTTGGAACTTCCATGGCTGAACTTGCTGTTTGGGGACGACGAACCCCATGCACCGGAATTCCATGCGCCGAAACCCCCATGCGCCCGGGAGACCATGCACCTTAAAGTTTCGGCAACGCATCCTTTGACTCCGAGCGTGTCATGCGCGTAGGTTTTCTACGCGTATGTACTGAAGACGCAACGTGAGTTTTTTCCATGCGCGGATGTGCAGAAATTCCCATGCGTGGATGTGCAGGAATTTTTCATGCACCGATGTGCAGGAATACCCATACGCGAATGTGCAGGAATTTTCTATGCGCGATGTGCAGGAATTTCTCAGGCGCGGATGTGCATGAATTCCCATACGCGGATGTGCAGCAATTTCCGTGCGTCGAATTTGTCCAGAATTGTCCATGCGCCGGAATTACTGTTTTTGGTTGTTTTTTCATGTTTAAGCTGTTTTGTAGCTAGAATCTTAAAAAACTCAAAACATGAAAGTTGTAGATTTTCGTCTTGGCTCAAGAATCTTCTTATTTCACCTTAATTGGAGTTCATATGCGATTGATAATTTCAATCATAGTTTTGTTCTTTGGCACGTTTTCTATACTTGGCCGTTTTTATATTTTTTTCGACTGTAAATAATTCTTAACATGATTAGATAATCTCGTATTGTTGGAGGTTGATTGTACACCCTATACACTTGACACTAGCACATGTTCAATTATTATTCTATGTCTTGTACTTACTTTTTTATTTCTTTTCACATGCCATGATAGTCCTTTCTTTCGATTCTTTCTTATGCTATGATATGTATTGCCATGCCTTCCCAATTTATTGTACTTTGCAGTCTATGCCATGTCTAGAATTTCTTTGTTATGGCCCGTCGTGGTACATCCATGTTACATATCTTCTTTGCTTACTAGGTAGTGGCTCGTCGTGACATACTCATTACATGTCTTCTTTGCTTACTAGATAGTGATCCGTCGTGGTGCACTGTACATGTCTTTTCTTGCTTACATGATAGTGCTCGTCGTAGTGCACTCCTAGCTTCCAGCTTATTATATTTTTTTGTTATGGCTTGTTAATGTTACATATCTTCTTGATTATCTAGATCATTGGGAGGGAAGAATTTTCCAGTTACTGCAAGTCCTTTGTCCCGGCCCCAACCTGAATGTATTTGGAGCTATCTGTCATGATGAGCACACTTCCAGCGCACCTTTAAGTGTTGTCTTAGGATACATTTCTCCCGGACGATGTATCCCCATTACTTTCTTTTTCTTTTGGCATAGATAAGTCGGGTAGTCTGCAGGGCAGGTAACTGGATTGGATTTCTCAAAAATGCATCTTGTTAGTAATTAGGATTGTGATAACCCTAACTAGCTAATGTATAAAGCTGTACTCATTGTTTGGCCGTGATTGTTATATGGAGTCCAGTCTAGTCTAGTTTTGTCTAGGCAGTGTTCGGATTTGTTTATTTCAGTACATTATTATTTATACTTTACTTTGCCGATAAATGATTAGAGACTAAGTTCTGTTCAGAAAAGGGTTACAACCCCGGTCCTTGTTTGGTTTACGGGTTGTAACTTGGGTTCCGGAATAGTTCCTAAGTCATCTTATCATTTGTCGTTCTACATAGTTATCACATGCTCTCATGCCCTAGTTATCTAACAGGCCCACATGTTCCAGTTATCCTACATGTTTACATAGCCCAGTTACCTTACATGCTCACATGTCCCAGTTGTCTTCCATGCTCACATGTCCAATTATCTCACATGCTCACATGATCAGATATCTCACATGCTCACATGTCCCAGTTATCTTACATGCTCACATGTACCATTTCTCTTACATGCTCACATGTTCAGTTTATCTCACATGTTCACATGCTCACATGCTTTTACCTTACATGTCCACAGTTTACATTATGTCACATGTTATTTACCCTATGCTCCATGTTGTTTTGTTTATTGTCTTTTCTATTCTCGAGAGGAGTGCATTGGTAGTGCATGAGTCTCGATTTGTATTTACTTATTTCTGTCTCTATCCATTGCTATATTAGTTATTGCTGGTTTTAGTTTATAGCTTTGGCTTTCTTTGTGTACTTGCTATTGGGGGTCTGACCCCACTGGTTTTATTTGGCCAGATCTGATAGAGAAGCCCAGAGGATCTTCCGCATCATTTCTCAACGGTGATCATCCGGAGCACTAGAGCTTACCATAGTGGGTTTCTTATTTTATTCTCCCACTTGTTATGTACATTATTCTTTTGTGGTGTTTAACCTTCGAGCACGATTTAGCTCGTATTTTGGACCTTGACATTTAGCCTACGGGCCTAAACAAGATTTGCTTATTCTAGACTATAGCTAGAGCTTATCATGTATGACTTTACTCTTGCTAGTTCTTCACTTTGTATTACTAGCTTCATGATCATCCTTGTATATTAGTTGGGACGCTTTACTATTGTATATCTGATATATCTTCTTATACTTTGTATATTTGCCTGTGATTGAGATATCTAGGATCGTTTGACCTAGAATTGAATAATGGCTTTGTAGTAGTAACCTCCATGTCTTGACAGCTTATACGTTATTTCAGAGTACTGGAGTACTTGGTATTATGTAGCTGGCCTGGTCCGTCTCCATTTGCCAGTATTCTGGTTTTGGGGCGTGACAGGGCTTGACCGATAATTTTTGACGAAAATACCTTCATCTTCTCACAAACCCGAACCCAAACCCTTCCCGCCGTCGCTGTCGTGCCCCCGTCCCGCCGCTGCCGCACCCCTGCCACCCGTCCCAACGTTGCCGTATCCATCACCACCACCACCACCTTCACTATCACCACCACCACTACTGTCACGCCCCGCTCCCGTAGGAACGATCGTCCTCGCTAAGGTGTGATACCGCACGAGCCTAGATTGTGCTCGTGCAAGGCGGTTTCCATAACGACCGATTTTAGCGGCTGTGACGGGGTCGTCATACAGAAGTCCCAAGCAAGACATTGAATAATAGCAGCAGAAATTAAGAACAAAACACAAGTTATTCAAAGAAGCTCTTTATTGATATTGAAACAAAGGTTACAATAGGGTACAAGGCCAAGATTACAAGTCTCTCAAGCTCACTCATCTCTCATTTCAAGTCACTCAGCTCTCTCTCATCTCTCAAATACAAGTCTTGAGCCAGCGGATGCTTCGGAAGGCGACGTCCATACATTATGTCCCTATAAGTCTTGACTCCATATGGCCGCACGCTTCGAATCGCCAAGGAACTCCGTGCCTCGACGCATCCAAGTGAGCTCCACGCCACGAGCTTCTACCTGTGCCTGCACATGAAAACTATGTGGGTGTCAGTACTCAACTGTACTGGTGGAATGAGCTCCTCGCCCACCCATACAAAACCGACACGTTCATTTACTTTTGTACAATATAACCCTTTTGATTTTTCTTTCTACTCTTGCCTTAGGATTATTTTAGGACCGACGCCTTGGCCTATTTCGTGTCTTTAAACCATCCCGTGCTTGCAACAACAATGTTAACTCATACTTTGCCTCTAGATCCTTTTCGTGCCAACAACGTTAACCTATCAAGTCGTGTTTGCCTTACGGCCCAAAATCAGATACGCAACTACACGATAGACTCCATTTCCGTATGATCGTGCTACAAACCCTTCCTGAGGCCGTGCCTCGTAATTCAATAAGACTTAACCATATCGCCGCCTCGCGGCCCTTGCTACTTTGATCACCAACTGACCCAATCAAGACTTCTGAACTTGTGTCGACTGACTTTGCCTTGCGGCGGTTCCTGACTTAAACTCCAGACAACTCAGATCCAACACATGCAACTTATATGCCAAGACTAACGACTCGACGCCACACCCCTTTGCCAAGCATGTCGCCTATGTTGAAGCCACATCTTAGGCCCCAAGCATCATGTTCTAACTTGTATACACCTTCGACTCGACTCAATTCCAAAGGCATACGCGCGGATAGCCGCCATTTTGCCGACATCTATATGAACACGGGTCACTGGCAGAACAAGCCATCCTGGACTCATAGCTGGCGTATAGGATGGTCCGGTCAAAGCAATTAACGAGCCCCAATGACCGTCCACCGAATACCTGTTGCCTCTACCTGGCACAACTATACCTGTTTTCTCCTAGGCCGGATCGGTCCTGTGGCCCCAGGTTGTCGATCCGAGGAAACCCTTCCTTTTACCTTGTACAAGTTGACCATGACCATGCAAGACTCGACTCAAACTGACGTCTCACACAGTCATCCTTCTTTCAATGTTACCATCTCTTTCAAAACCAAGTTCAAGACTTCTATCCTTGAGACCCCTCGACGACCCCGGTCGCGAGCATTCTCCTTTGATGTAATCCTTTTTACTCAACTTAGGAATGACTATTTGATAGCCCCCCTTTTTCCATAACTTACCTTGAATCAACCGTGGCTCGTGCCTTAAACACTATGTCCGTGTATCGTACCTTAAACTGACTTGTGATCCGTGCGACATTGTCGTCTAACTCATACTCTATATAACTAGTTTTGAGACCGTAGGACTTCGTGGCTAGACCCAGCCGTAGAACTCGTAGGACCGTGCTTGCTACTACTCCGATAGTCTAACATAACTTGCCTGACTTAAACTCACAACGACTCGACGAGCAAAGACTGCGTCAATTCTCGCATTGCGGAAACGTGCCGCACATGCGTTCGACTTCTGAACGACCAAGTCATTTGGGTGCCTAGACTTATGTCATAAGCCGTGTAATACAACTTAATTCATAGGGCAAGCCAAGGTTATGCTAAGCCTTGGACGATAGGACCATGCATGCTTTATGAAGCATTCATGCGGGCGACGCCTAAGACTTAGGCTACGTTCATAACTTTGCCTAATCAACCAACTTCTTCTCCCAAGCCATGGGACGAAAGATCGAGTGTCATTTTCAAAGCACGCCGTACACCAACTCTAAGCCGACCGTTGGACCTTTCCATATTCTAACTCAATTTGACACGTCGGGATTATTCCCTTAGCTATGTGGATTCTTCTCTTTTAGTATCAAGCCTACTTGTGCGAGTTAAAAATATGCGATTTATTATGTGAAGGCAAAGATGAGGCGAGTTCACCGAAACTACCCACCTGAGCGAGCGTCGCCTCGACCGAGCGATGTCTTCGAGCCACGCTCGTCCTCGAAACTAACTGAGTACTCTTATCGACTTATAACTTGATTCAACATTCAAGGACTCTCGTACACGTACCCTTGCGTTCCTTAAATCCGACCCATGCTCGTGCTACCCTCAATCCTTTCTTCAAAACTCACGATCTCAAAATCCTCGACACTTTCCCATTCCTCAAGTCTCACTTGATTCAGCGTATCACTTAGTTGGATCGTGCACACATTCCAGGCGTCCCCGAAATACATGCATTTCAACAAAGCCTTGTGATAGTGAATCCAATTCCACCTATCGATCCATCCACTCAATCCTGAAAATCAATCCTACCGATGCTAACTCTCGCAACATGGACATCTCGCCTAGCCGTTAGACAATCTCTTTAGGCTAAAGTCAATTGTCAGTATTGGAATCACAGTTCCCAAACAATATCAACACTGACCCCATCCTAAGGTCAAATCAGTTGATAGTACAGGGTTTTCTACCCAAGTTCGCACTCGATTTCTACATCGATCATCGATCCTACACACATTCTAATATTTCGTCGTACGGGGTCCGAGTCATTCAGCAAATCCATCATACGACAACTCACGTTCAACCAATTTCACGACGTATCAAAATCGCTCATTCAATAAGTCATCTTGTATAGTCTATCCCTTCAAACACGTTCGATATAGTTCGTCTATCAATCCTTCTCAATTCAAGCACGCTATGACACAATTTAGTCGCTAACCAAAATTTCACATTCCACATTTCCTACGTCATCTATTCCAATCCACGTAATCGATCATAAGGTCGTCTAGCTATTAACAATATGTTGCGCCCCGATCTCACGTGAGTCAGATATCTACGGTGGGTATAAATCACCATGCACGCTCCCGCGGGATAATTATCCTCATCAGGACGTAATTCTTGTTTTGCGTCTAGACTAATTCATTCTCGATGCACGGATTGGACCTACTCAATCCTCAAGTTTATTTCATTCATCAATCGCAAGTCCTAATATCCTCAAATTTTCTTCGTATCAAACCGACAAGTCGAGACAATCAAAGTTGCTGCATCCTGATTTTTCGAGTTCGATCATTCACGCGACATGAATCACCATGTCAGCGCTCATGCGGAACAATCGTCCCAAATCTGATGCAACGTATGTGCGAGGCTGGAGTGCGCTCGTACAAGACAAGAATGTCGACACTGTGGTTATTCGCGTAACCCTCAAGACACAGTCATTTTATTCAACATTCATCTCAATCAAAATCCTAAGTATAGCATCCAACCGAATAATAACACTTGTACGATCGTCATTCGTCGAGTTAGAGTACCTCCGAGTTATCGCATATCGATCTTTGATACGCCTCAATACCATCGATGATATGCGTAACCTGACGATCTTCCTTTGCAACCAATTTCTAGTCGTGCGAATGATGCTATCGTCCGACTGGATAATCTCCTCGACATTCATTCATCTCTTCTACGATCATTATCCCTCGAATCATTCACAACATCAATTTCCTCAAACCAATTTAATGTATTGTTCATCCGTTTATCTTAAGTCATCGACCAACGTGTTTCCTCAATTCGCATCATTCCTTGCTAACTCAAATCATCGAGCAATATTCAATCCAATCCTTAGAGTCATTCGCGTAACTTCAAAATCAAGCCTTTCATGCACGCTATCTATCTGTCATGCTAACTTTCTCTATACGATTTCACCTATCGATTCCCTTTATCAAGTCATCCGTTCGCTACACCTTAACTTTTTTCGATTTAATTTACCTACTCAATCACCTTCGTGTTTCATACTCGCGCAATCCTCGATCTCGTGCACATTCCGTGTGCGTTAATTTCTAGGTTGTTCGAATTAACTCATCCAAATCTTCAAGACTACATCTTGTTCAATGACACTCAATCTAAGACTTTACATAACGCGATGCTTGCTGATAGACTCACCGACACCCTGTATCCTCAATCGATCGATCGAAATCCCTGAGGCTATCGCATACACCTCAGGGATGAAGTCATTCAGCAAATTCTCAACTTATCATTCGATTATCAAATCTATCTCCTTGAATTTTCGTTCGAACGATTCCTTAAGTTTTAAGCACGCTCACCTATATCGCATCGACGATAACATCGTCGTTCAATAGCACCCCTATCGATAATCATCCCATTTACTCAATCAAGTCTAACTCATTCTCGTCCGACACAATTTGAATCCCGCACTCGACTTTTCTAAGGTCGACACAAATCCTTGGTGTATATGCCCAGCCCGACTTGGCCAACCGTGCTTATGCGAACCATCTTTTTGTTTTGTTGTCAAAACTGTTCTCTTACGTTTTGCAAATTATTTAGACTTATTGTATGGACATTCCGTAGGACATTTGAGAGAGAGCGCACCAACGATATCAACTTACGGAAGCACAATTCAGAGTTTGCAGAAATAACGGAGTTAAAGAATTCAATCGATAGTCCAAGGACGTAAAGCCGTGCTCTGATACCATTATGTCACACCCCACTCCCGTAGGAGCGATCGTCCTCGCTAAGGCGTGATGTCGCACGAGCCTAGATTGTGCTAGTGCAAGGCGGTTTCCATAACGACCGATTTCAGCGACTGCGACGGGGTCGTCGTACAGAAGTTCCAAGCAGAAACATTAAATAATAGCAGCAAAAATTAAGAACAAAACACAAGTTATTCAAAGAAGCTCTTTATTGATATTGAAACAAAGGTTACAATAGGGCACAAGGCCAAGATTACAAGTCTCTCAAGCTCACTCAAGCTCACTCATCTCTCATTTCAAGTCACTCAGCTCTCTCTTATCTCTCAAATACAAGTCTTGAGCCAGTGGATGCTTCGGAAGACGACGTCCATACATTATGTCCCGTATAAGTCTTGACTCCATGCGGCCGTACGCTTCGAATCGCCAAGGAATTCCGTGCCTCGACGCATCCAAGCGAGCTCCGTGCCACGAGCTTCTACCTGTGCCTGCACATGAAAACTATATGGGTGTCAGTACTTAACTGTACTGATGGAATGAGCTCCTCGCCCATACAAAACCGACACGTTCATTTACTTTTGTGCAACATAACCCTTTTGATTTTTCTTTCTACTCTTGCCTTAGGATTATTTTAGGACCGACGCCTTAGCCTATTTCGTGTCTTTAGACCATCCCGTGCTTGCAACAACAATGTTAATTCATACTTTGTCTCTAGAGCCTTCTCGTGCCAACAACGTTAACCTATCAAGTTGTATTTGCCTTACGGCCCAAAATCAGAAACGCAACTACACGATAGACTCTATTTCCGTATGACCGTGCGATAAACCCATCCCGAGGCCGTGCCTCGCAATTCAATAAGACTTAACCATATCGTCGCCTCGCGGCCCTTGCTACTTTGATCACCAACTGACCCAATCAAGACTTCTGAACTTGTGTCGACCGACTTTGCCTTGCGACGGTTCCTGACTTAAACTCCAAACAACTCAGATCCAACACATGCAACTTATATGCCAAGACTTACGACTCGACGCCACACCCCTGTGCCAAGCATGTCGCCTATGTTGAAGCCACATCTTAGGCCCCAAGCATCATGTTCTAACTTGTATACACCTTCGACTCGACTCAATTCCAAAGGCATACACACGAATAGCCGCCATTTTGCCGACATCTATATGAACACGGGTCACTGGCAGAACAAGCCATCCTGGACTCATAGCTGGCGTATAGGATGGTCCGGTCTGTAAGCCCCTAATTATTGTTATTTATTTTAAACTAGTATGTCACCCGTGCGATGCACGATTTGTATATTTAATACTATTTTATTTTAAAAATAAATAAGTGAATGTTCTTGATATTTATATAACATTTGAAATTAAAACAAAAGTTAGAATAAATTCAATTTTGAATTACATAAAAGATAACATTAATTAATATGATTATGAACGAATTAAATTTTAACAACGTAATTATCATTAGTACTATTGTGTAATTCACAAAATATCTTAGACCAAAATATATTAATATGATTATGAACGAATTATAACAATATATACCTCAACGTAAATAAATTATACGATAAAGTCTATTTTGATGACATAAAAGATAACATTTGTCTTTATTACAAATTCTGAAATACTTCCTTATACACAACATTTGTTGTTGAATTACATTGATCTCTATCTTCACTGCATATTAAATCTTCAATCCTTTCTTACTTGTTACCCTTGAAACAGCAACATATAACTGTCCATGACTAAAAACGGGATTCTTCAAGAAAAGTCCAACATGAGAAAGTGATTGACCTTGACTTTTGTTTATTGTCATTGCATAAGAAACAATCAATGGATATTGTTTTCTTTGAAATTTGAAAGGCAATCTTAGATCAGAAGGTGTCAATGACATTCTTGGAATCAAAACTTTATTACCAGCATTGTCTCCACAAAAATCTTTGCTTCAAGAACGATTGCTTAATTTTGTAATCAGCAATTAATCTAGTACCATTACATAGCCCAGCTGAATGATCTATATTTCTTAATAACATTAATGGGGTACCAACTTTCAATTTTAACTCGTGATTCGGTACACCTGAACATTTAATACTATTCAAGAACTATGGAGTGTGAACATCTGATAATAAGTCAACATTGGCATCTGACTTGGATGGACTATCAGAACTTAAATATGTGCTTGCGTTACCAGAATTCAGTGAGATCATGTACTCATTTACAGACTCGACAACATCAAGAGTTGGCGCTAATATAGCTCTATCCTTCAAGAAATCTGGATCGATGACAAAATTCGCAAAAGAAGGATATGTACAATTAATTTTTTTTTATCAGATTTAATTGAATGGTTTGGATTTTTTCCGATGAATTTGTTTGTTTGTTAATATTTCTTTTAAATTAAATCTTTAGTAATTTTGATCCAAATATGATGGTTTTAACAAATATTATTTTGTTTTTGGCTGATAGTAATCTATATATAAACCTTAGTTTAGAATCAGGTATTAGCATCCCACGGTTTTAGGAAACCATGGTTTTGGGGAGAGCACAAAAATTCCGGTTTTAGTAGCCCACGGTTTTAACAACGGTTTTTGGAGCCCATGGTATTGGCTCAGCATAGGAATGGTATTAGACTCACTTCATTTCTTGCTTTCTTTTTCTCTTTCCATTCGTATGTTACATCTCCCCCAAAATTGAGTTCTATTTGGTTTTTCTTTGATTATATAATCTCCCAATTCATTTCTTGCTTTTTTTTCTCTTTCCCATTCGTATGCTACATCTCCATCAAAAGTTCTATTTGGTTTTCTTTGATTATACGCATGGAAAATGCAATTAAAAGGTTTACTTTTGGTGAATCATCATTTTATGTTCTGGATCTACGAATTAAGTTCAATTTGTGAGGGTTTTTTTTCCAAATTTTATTGTTCTCTACTTAATGAATAAACTGTATATGTTATCGATCTAAACATATATTTAAAGATTTACGTATTTCAACAATTGTTTTTTTCTTTTTCATGATTTTTACTGATTTTTTCGGATTTTTCGTTATTGTGGAGTGGACCTGATTCCAGTATTAGAGTAGATTAATTTCTTGCTTTCTTTTTCTCTTTCCATTCCTATGCTGTGGAAATGGTCCAAAGTTCTATTTTTTTTTATTATATAATCTCTTTTTTTGTTCTGGAGATGTTGTTTTGGCAACTTCTTCAGTATTTGTTGTTCTTAATACGCATGGGAAATGCAATTAAAAGGTTTACTTTTGGTGAATCATCATTTTATGTTCTGGATCTACGAATTTAGTTCAATTTGTGAGATTTTTTTCCTAATTTTATTGTTCTCTATTCAATGCAATTAAAAGGTTTACTTTTGGTGAATCATCATTTTATGTTCTGGATCATCGAATTTAGTTCAATTTTTGAGGTTTTTTTCCTAATTTTATTGTTATCTATTTAATGAATAAATTGCGTATGTTATTGATCTAACATATATTTAAAGATTTAGGTATTTCAACATTTTTTTTTATTTTTCATGATTTTTTACTGATTTTGTCGGGTTTTTTCCTAATTTATTTTTCGTTATTTTTACACAAACATAATACAGCTCTATTTATTTCGGGTTTTTTACAGTGATTCATGACACACATAGATACAAATCTCGGTATTGTATGTTTTTCTTATTTTTGGTTCGATTTTTTTTTTTTATAAAATAATGAAAAACGTTCCAGATATATATGTATTGAAAGTTTATTTAGGTAAATTTGTTTTCAGCACACACAATATATATATATATATATATATATATATATATATATATATATATATATATATATATATATATATATTTTTTTTTTTTTATTTTTTTGAAGCAATGGTTAATTGTGGCGAACTCGCCTTCACTGAGGCTCGAACTCCTGACCACTTGGGCCGCATGCATCTCTCTTAACCACTAGGCTAGAGGTCATTTGCCAATATATATATATATATATATATATATATATATATATATATATTATATATATATATATATATATATATATATATATATATATATATATATATATATATAAATTTATTATTGAATTATATTTGCAGGTATTTGTTGCCATCAAATCTGTCAATGAACTACTTCGAAATGGTCAGCTACAACATGAAGGTATAAATCTACTCTTGTACTGAATATCATTTAAATTTATTTGTGTTTCATGATAACATATAACCCTGCAAGTAAAGTTTTTGGACTGAATATTATTTAAATTATCTATGAAGACATGTTTGAATATTTTCTTAACTAAATTGTAATAATTTAGTGATTTATATTCAGTCCAAATTTGATCACAATATTCATATTTAATGTTATTTAGTAATTCCTCAAATGTTGGGTAAATAAAGCTTCTAATTTAATGTTTATTTATATCATTCAAATGATTTAGTAAAATAATGCTTCTACAATAAATATTTAAAAATAATGCGAATATCTACATGTTGTAAAATAATGCTTATACAGTAATTTTTTTTTATATTTATTTATGATTGTTAAATGGTAATTTTCAGCTAAAGATTATAGATAAGTTATCGGATGTTTACAATGTATATTAGTGATTAAAATATGCTGCACTATTAGAAGTAATTAAAATAACTTAAAAGACACCAGAAATTAGATGGAACTATTACCTCCTTTATCGTTTGTAAGTTTCGGTCGCTTGTTAAGTGTTGTACTCCTTGTCAGATTCATCATTCTCAATTTTTTTCTTTGTAATAGTTCCTTCCTTGTTATATTTTTGCTGGGATTTGGAAGTGACAAAATTGAAACCCCATTCTTATATTGTAAGCCCAATATATAGGCATTCAATTAATGATTATTTTGTATTGGGGGGAGGAAAGATAGGAATGCTAACAGTTTTTGCTGTTATCCACACATCATTAGAGCTGTATGAATTTATCCATACATCGTTTTTGTATAATTAGGCCAATATGTAGGTTGTCAATTCATGATTATTTTGTATTGGGAAGACAAAAGTAACCTTTTCCCAACAGATTGTTGCTAAGCATTTTCTTTTAAAGGATCTAATGTTGTATGGACAACTTAATTTTAGATTTTCAAAAATAGCTTTAATGGCATCATATTTAATATAAATATTCTACAAAACCGATTTCCAATGTATACATGTTTTAAAATAAAGCACTTTTTTTTTGAATGTTCTAATGATGTATGGACAACTCTTATTTTAGATTTCCAAAAACAGTTGTAATGACATAATATTTAATATAAACAGTCTACAATTCCGATTTCCGATCTATAATGTTTTAAAATTGAGGATTTTTTTTTGGAGACACTAAAATTAGAAGAGGGAATTCCAGTATTTTGTATGATATTTGTTTCTTACCTTTTTTTGCATAAACATTTAGTTTCGAAATTAACTTTTTTAATTTGATTAAGGATATTTACTTTTATAAGACATTTTAAATTATATGCCATATTATTTTAACTTGTATTCTTTAGTTGTGTGGCATCATATGTAAATATGGCTGTCTTACTTTTATATATTTTTCGAGCTTACATAAAGAAAATTTTGGCTATAATTATTTTTATGGTTCTACATTTAAGAAAAATGTTGTACATTGGCACATTAACTGCGGACACAAACTTTGTAATATTATTATTAATATTTGTACACTTTAAGTAAGTTTAATGTCAATATTTGTTTTAAATGTAATATTCTGATCTGGTAGTTTGTGAGAAATAAATTATCTTAGTTTAGCTTATTGATTATAACATAAGTTCAATTAACATCAATATACGGCAGCGACTGAATTTAAAAGCACTAAGGATCAAACTAAGATAATATTGTGAACTTGAAAGGGTTTGTTCAACATTATTCGATGTACGGCATTTAATCTACCAAAGATGTTAATATCATCTTATTTCCATGAGTAATCAACTTATAATCCACTATCTATAATTAAAAAAATTTATTACTTTAAATATTATTACTAATATTATTTAATTTAAGTAAGTTTAATGTCAATATTTGTTGTAAATGTAATATTATGAACTGAAAATTTGTGGGAAATAAATTAATATGAATATCACATTTATTGTGTTGTATTAAACCTTTTAATTTAGTTATCTCTAACAATCACGTTTTTATTCGATATCAATGAGATTCCATGTCCGACAATGTATATTTAGTATGTCCAGCTCTTTTTTATATAATTAAATTTGTATAAAATTAATCTACATGTTCGCATGTAGTTTGTTAAACATTTTTTGATAAGAAACGACATTTAATCTAACAAAGATGTTAATATCATCTTATTTGCATGAGTAATCAACTTTTAATGAGTGTAAAATGTCATTCCTTATCTTTTTTTCATATCAAGCTTCATCTTATTGGTAATAATGTTTCATTGTTTGTATTAAATTAGATTATCTAATAGCACCAAAAAAGGTTTATATATACTCTCTTCAACTACATATTTAACACAAATGAAAGTTCCATTGAGAATAACATAAGTTCAATTAACTAAGCAAGCTCACACAAAATGTTCTTTTAAGAGCTGGCTGAACTTGAAAGCATTCAAATACAAACTAAGATAATATTCAAGTACGTCAATACATTGAACAAAGAGTTCTTTTAAGCTGAATGATATTAAAAGCACTAAGGATCAAACTAAGGTAATCTTCATTCCTTCTCTTTCTTTATATCAATCTTCATCTTCTTTGATCCTGCTGTCGTTGAGTATGCATCAACCAATGACCTCTTCAATCCGAAATCTTCAGGAGTTTCTACAGATTCAATCTCTTGTGAATATTTAACATTTGGTGTTGAAATCATCTCTCCACACGATCCAATCTATTTCATTTATATGACAATGCAATTAAAATGTGTTGTAAATGAAAAGAAAATGACTAATTAAAGGAAAACTTGTTTACCATTTCGACATCATTATCCTCCTTCAACAAATTTGAAAAAATATCAGATTCCTGTAAAAAAAAAATATTTTCAACAGAATATTTAAAAAATAATTAAAACAATTTCAAATTACCAAAAGATTAACACATACCTGATTATCTTTAAAATTTTCAGAATATAGTAAAATTAGTCCTTCATCGGTAGTCAGCTTTAATACAGTAAATGATCCAGTATAATTACGTACTTGTTCAGATCTTACTTGAATTTTGAAGAAAATTCTTAAGCCAACTAAATTTGTATTTCCTCAGGAATTTTCTTATCATTTTCTGAATTCCTACAATTTTAAAAAAGAGAAACAAATTTTTAATAAATATAACAAATTTAAGTATAGTGCAAAAATTATTTTATATGCTTAGAGCTTATTTGCAAATGTACCTCTGATGTCTTCTTTTTTAAATCCATAGCATTTTTTCCAATAAGCTGAACGCATTCTTTGTCCCATAATAGTAAATCTATTTCTCCGGTTGTGTCAATGACACGAACATTAATTTTATACCTGTCATAGAAAATTGTATTTAAATAATCAAGAAGAATAGTAATTAGGTTTAAAATGATTGTAGGTTAATACCTGATGTTAACATCTTTTTCAAATTTGTCACATCTGTCACAGTAAAATAAATCGTCACATTTATCTAGTTTTTTTGGACATTTGTTACACGAAAAATACCACCAAGCATTCTTTAATACAACTTCAACAATTTCAGCATAAACCCAAAAGCTTCCAATCTGATAATCAATAATAAAAAATTTAGATTAATATTCTGATTAAGGTAAATTATGTAATATAATATAATTATAAATTGTAACTGAAAGAAATATATACCTCATGGTTATCTCTCAATTTCTCAATGGTCCTAACTATAGCTTGGCCACTTGATAATTCATTTTCAACCAAATTTGTAGAAATTAGTGAAACTGTACTTATAGTGATTGATTCACTACTTTCTTCAACAATCCTTCATAAAGTAGACAAATATTCATTAATTTAATTCTGAATACTCATTAAAATTATCATAAAGTAAATAATTAATTATAGTATCGATATGTTTTAGTTACCTTGATTTAAAATTTTCAATCTCAGGAATGTCAACACCAAATATCAACCTTGACACATAGAACGTGTTGGATGCTGTAACTTGTCCTAATCGAAAATCAATACAATTTAAACTTGTATTAAATTATTTTATAAATGAAGAATGAAAATAAAATTCAATATATAAGAAATAATTATCACCTCTATATAATTTGGTACGAAACATTTGTAGTATTACTACAACAGGTTCATTTCTTCCATTATTAACGTACGAAACTATATCATCAACCAAATTACCCCACAAAGTACATGGCAGACGATGTTTCCTAATAATACAAAGAAAATTAATTTATTTTTTAATTATATGGATAATATTAAAAATAGAATAATCAAAAATTTAAATTATTACTCATTGTCTTCGAGAGTAATATCCATAAGTCGTGTTGGTCCATCTTTCAAATCCCTTTGTTGGGGAGGATCTAATGTAACAACTCGTCCAATAATATCTGAAATTAATGGTATTTACAAATAACAATAAATTTGATGAAATAAAATAATTTCATATTTGTAAACACAAAAATAATTTAACCATGTATTTACCAATAAGTTTGTTATCATCTAAAGGTTCGTCACTTGTAAGATCAGAAAACTTTTGAAAACTAAAAACAAAGGAAGGAAATTTCTCATCAAATATTTCAACAACTTTCGTTTTTGCCAAGAATAATATCTTGTATTTATTTGCTGTTGCTTTGTATTTCATGTTGTTATTTGTAACAACAAAACAACGAACAACATAGAGTCTTCTCTCATTCAGCAAAGGTTGAAAGTTGGAGATTAAATCTTTCTTAATACTTGCATGAATTCGATCGCCCTGCAAAGAAAAAATAAATTCAGTACACAAATATTTATACATATAATTTATTCAAGTATTCAGCTAATTTTATTATTATTGAAATACTGCCACTATCTATAATTATGAAATCATTGGTATTATTTTTTATTATCCATGATATACTGCGATTAAATTTGTTTGTGGAATCTGTTAATTTTTATTACATGTTGGTAAATCAACATCCTCCTATTCTCTCAATTCTGTCCTAGACTGTAAGTACATTTATGGATATTTTGTTATACTATATACAATATTAATTATATAACTGAATGTTGTTTTTATATTTAACAGTTGATAGTAGCAACTAAGGATATATTTATATATGAATGTTGTTTTGATATTTAACTTTAATTTCAGCCACTTTTTCAGTTGGTACAAATGACGGTAAAGAGGTAACTGTCAGTTACCATCATCATACAATTATCTTCGTTCGGCTATCGTCAAAACCATTGGCGGGGCATTAGTTGCAGCCATTGGCCCATTGGCAATGTGACCGTGTGAACTGATGTTGTAAAAGATGCTCTTTTTATCTGGTATTTGTGTATTTTTTTCGTCGGATTTCGATTGTATTTGTGTTTTATCATTTAACACATTTCGTTCGACTATCGCTAAAACCATTGGCGGGACATTCGTTGCAGCCATTGGTCCATCAGCAATGATGATTTGACAGCCAATGGCGGGGTATTCGTTGCAGCCATTGGTTGGTTAATCTAAATCTGAGTCTATCAAGTCTTTAACATGAGTAATAGTAGTTTATTCTATTATTGTACATCACCAGAATCAGGTTAAAAAATAATACCGTGGGCCCCTAAAACCGTGGGCTACTAAAACCGAATTTTTTGTGCCCTCCCCAAAACCGTGGGTTCCTAAAACCGTGGGATGCTAAAACCTGATTCTAAACTAAGGTTTATATATATATATATATATATTTACTATCTTACAAAAACAAAAGAATATTTCTTTTGTTTTAATTACTCAAACATTTTTCATCCAAATTTTCTTATCATTTTCTGGCATTTGTGTGTTTTTTTGCTATCGTTTTAACGTTTTATGTTACTGACATTTGTGTTTTTTTTGCTATTGTTTTTTATGCTATTAATTATAGACAGTATGAACACAACAGTATTAATGTAAAATATGTTGGGAAACCAACAGTGTTCTTGGTTGATGGAGAAATGTGGCTGGCAGTTGTTTAATTGATGAGAAAGAATGGTCTTGGGAAAAGGTTTTTAATTTTTTTGAATATTTTTGGACATGGCTGAAGGTTAATTAATGACAATTGTATCACGATTTAATGTTGCTGGCATCTGTTTAATTATTGTACAATTTCTTTTTGTAATCATGTGGTTTTTAATGATTTTTTTATTGTGGCCGAGTTTAGGCATGAAAGTGGCATTTGTTTTTGTTTTTATGTTACTGTCATTTGTGTTTTATTGTGGCTGAGTTTTATGTTACTGTTATTCCGATTGTATTTGTGTTTTATCATTTAACACATTTCGTTCGACTCTCGTTAAAATCATTGGCGGGACATTCGTTGCAGCCATTGGTCCATCGGAGATGATGATTTGGCAGCCATTGGCGGGGTATTCGTTGCAGCCATTGGTTGGTTAATCTAAATCTGAGTCTATTAAAAAATTTCTCAACCAAACATTTAATGTTGCTGGCAGCTGTTTAATCTAAAACGAAATGTGTCATTTTTTTGAATAATTTTGTTTTTGACTGATGGTTAATTAATGACAATTGTATCATAATTTAATGTTGCTGGCAGCTATTTAATCGTTGTACAATTAGGTTTTGTAACCATATGGTTTTTTAATTACACCAGCGCTTAAAAAATTATCCCAGTAATTTGTACATTAATTCCCAATTGTACAAATTACTGTTGTACATACAACATTGATTCCCAATTTAATGTTGCTGACAGCTGTTTAATCATTGTACAATTTCGTGTCAAATGCTGTTGTAAAAGATGCTCTTTTGAATCTGGCATTTGTGTATTTTTTTTATCAAATTCCGATTGTATTTGTGTTTTATCATTTAACACATTTCGTTCGACTCTCGTTAAAACCATTGGCGGGGCATTCGTTGCAGCCATTGGTCCATCGGAAATGATGATTTGGCAGCCATTGGCGGGGTATTCGTTGCAGCCATTGGTTGGTTAATCTAAATCTGAGTCTATCAAGTCTTTGTACTTTGATTCAAATGTTATAAAAGTAATTTAGAAGGTTTGATATTGATAGAATATGGAAAACTTCTCCTTACATTGACGTACATATAATGTATGATAATAATTTTTTTTGTAACCATATGGAAGCATTGAATTATTACAACAGTTTAATGTAATAGTAGTTTATTTTATTACTGTACATCACCAATTTTTTTAAGATTATATCTAACATAAACAGAATTGCAGAATGTAATAAACTGAGGATAAATAAAAGGCTTAATTGCACTTTACTACCC
Source organism: Iris pallida (assembly GCA_029216955.1). Lineage (NCBI taxonomy): Eukaryota > Viridiplantae > Streptophyta > Magnoliopsida > Asparagales > Iridaceae > Iris > Iris pallida. Next base: position 32,281 of record JANAVB010024261.1, read on the forward strand.
TCAACTATTCCGCATTTTCAACTTGATACCATAAACTTTTTTTCGTAACAAATTGGTACCTCAACTATTATTTTTTTTTCAACTTGATACCTAATTTTTCAAAAATGCCGAAAATGCCCTTCCCTCTTCCTTCCCTCCACCCCCTTCCCCACTCCGGCCGCCCCCCCCCCTGCTCACTCCGGCCGCCCCCCCTGCTAGCTCCGCCCCCCCCCCCCCGTCCCCCACCCCCCCTGCTACCTTCGGCCACCCCCTGTCCCGCCTCCCGCCCCGCCCTCCCTCCCCAGCCCCCCTCCTCCCGTGCTGCCGCGGCCTAGGGGAGAGGCGGGGGCGGGCGGGCGGCCGGAGTGAGCAGCGGGGGGTGGGGGGGCGGAGCTAGCAGGGGGGGGCGGCCGGAGTGAGCAGGGGGGGCGGCCGGAGCGTGCAGGGGGGGAGGGTTAGGGGTAGGGGTAGGGGCATTTTAGTCCAAAATAATATCTGGGTACCAAATTGTTACAAAAAATAGTTTAGGGTACAAAGTTGAAAAATGGTAATAGTTGAGGGTAGCAAAGTGCAATTAAGCCTAAATAAATTACCTCAGAATCGTGAAATACACACTCGAGACTGAATGGTTGCCCTTTCCCTCCGTATCCGGGTACATCATACATACGAATGAGTCAAACTTTCAAATTCTAAAATGTTTTGGATGGACTGACCTCACGAATTAGTGAGAAGAAAGGAGCCATTGATGAAGAAATTTTTTTTCTTTTCTGAAAGTTGAAGAGTGAGGATGGAATCCATTTTTTCACTGTATTTATAGACAGTATGAACAAAACATTATTAATATAAAATATGTTGGGAAACCAACAGATTTCTTGGTTGATGGAGAAAAGTGGCTGGCAGTTGTTTAATTGATGAGAAAGAATGGTTTTGGGAAAAGTTTTTTAATTTTTTTGAATAATTTGTTTTTGACTGAAGGTTAATTAATGACAATTGTATCTCAATTTAATGTTGCTGGAAGCTGTTAAATCATTGTACAATTTCGTTTTTGTAAATGGCATTTGTGTTTAATTTTTAAGAGCTGAGTTTAGGCAGGAAAATGGCATTTGTGTTTAATTTATTTGAATAATTTTGTTGGTCACTGAAGGTTAATTAATGACAATTGTATCACATTTAATGTTGCTGGCAGCTGTTTAATCATTGTACAATTTCGTTTTGTAACCATATGATTTTTAATTATTTTTTATTGTGGCTGAGTTTAGGCGAGAAAATGGCATATTTGCAATTTGTTTCAACTATTTTGTTATTATATATATATAGATAAGGATTTATTATTTTTAATGACATTTATACCCTTAAAATGAATTATTATAATTATTAGAAATTTTCTAGAATTTTTAATGATTTTTAAAAATGAATTTTATAGCTTAAAATATTAATCTGCAATTATTTATTTTTAATTTGCAATTTGTTAAATTATTTTAATATCAATTTGTAAATTATTGATTTGTTTTAAATTCAGTTTGCAAATATAATTTGCAAACTGAGTAGCAGTGGGGTAAATTGTTAAACCCCAAATTTGCGGGGGCCTTACTGCAAATCACCCGTCACCCCCCTCCCCCACGATTTTCTCTCTCCTCCCTCACCTACGCCCGACGACCGATGACCGGCTGACCGACCTAAACCCTAAATTTTCGTAACCCAGCCCCTAATTCGACCGACTTTCCGACCCTATAAAACAACCCCGACCCCAAACCCTAACTCTAGACCATTCTCAACCACCCCAACGCCGGCCGACCCCCTTTCTTCTTCGACCATCTCGTCGAAACCCTAGATCTAGGAGAGCCACCCCTACAGGTGTCACGACCCGGTCCCCAAATACTTGGGTCGAATCGGATCATGCCCAGCCTGCGCCGTTGATGAGACGGCGGCAGTAAGCTGTAATTCATTGTGCAGGTCAATCAACAACAAATTTAAATTTCAAAGTTGCCACAACATTTATTTAACGATATTAAAACTTGTTCCAAATACAAGGTTCACAACTGAAATTAAAACAGCAACTAAAAACTCTCCACAACTAAGTAGCATCTATGTCGATGCCACATCATCCTCCTCTGGTGGAAGTACCGCCGGGTACAAATCGGGATCGTAGTAGCTACTGATCATCATCTCCAGATCCTCAGTAATACCTAAAATGTTATCTCCAGTCAGGAGGGAGCAAAGTACAATTCATGCAAACTTTTAACAATTAAAATACAATTTATGACATGCACTTTTAAATAATTTAAAGATGAACAGTTTTGAAATAATTCAGTACAGTGATGTGAATAGATAGTGAATATGACCGGTTTGGGTTACAATGGTATCCTAGCGATACGATATGGCTTGTCCCCGTGTGAAGAGGGGAAAGCTAACACAGTCATTATCCTAAGTTTGGAATTGGTCATATCCACTATTCTACTCCCCCAGTCCCCAACAGTACAATCAATGCTCCCGAAGGAGTTCGTGTATAATGGTGGTTTAAAATTGCAATGAAACAATTGTAAAATGATTGTAAAATTTACATAAAATGTACTTGCCTTAAATCCTTGGTTTGAAAAGTCGGGACTTCGGGATTTTGAACAGTCACGCTCTTCCTCGAAATCCTACATTCCGGGAACTTGTTTCAGAAGCAATCACCAGAGTTATCTAGTTACAATCTCTAATTGTTTTTCCTAATCAGTTTTAGTTGTTAATTAGCTAACACAATATCACAACGTTTACTAGTGCGTTGAAATTAAGGAAATCAATTTACATTGGTTTTTCGGGAAAACTTGTAATTATCAAATTACGTATAAAACATGATATTTATTTATTTGAAAAACTTTGATATTTTTAATATATATAAAATATATTTATTTTCTTAAAATGAGAAATTGTGAATATTAATTAATAATTCATAACAATATTTTGATTGTTCCTACGCTATCACACATTCCCAGAAAATAAAATAAAATGCTAATTCCTACTTATTACAAAACCACATTTACTGGAATTGGGCTTATGCCCTTACAAATTTTATTGCAAATTGAAATAAGAAAAGATAGGTTAGTCTTGAAAATTACCTACAATTAACATTAATAAAACTAGTAATTTCTAATTTAAATTTAAAATAATAGGTGTCTCAGACTCTGGTCCAGTCGTCATATCAGCTACTCTGCCTCAACGTCCGGTCGAACCGGTGCGTTTGCATTTCACTGGGGCCCAGTGACCGTTTAAGGTCGTCGCCCAAAATATTATAAAATAATATTTAACTCGAAAAATCATTTCGAAAATCATTTAATAAATTCCCGAAAATTTCGGCAGCATTCCCTCTGTTTTCGGGATAACCCAAAAACTGGGAAATGCTCCGTAAACCTGCAGAAATAACTCCCGAAACCCACCATAATATATATATATTCCCAAGCCAACTAATTATGAAAAAATCCGAACTCAATTATCAAAAACCAACTTTCCAAAATTCCAACAGAACACACAACATAGCTAAAGAGAACCGTCAACCAACAGAACATAAACCCCACCAAATATCAAACTATGGAAAAACAGCAGATCTTTCCCGAAAAATCCGAATACGGGTAATTTCCAAATTTCCTTCGGAAACTCCGAGAATTAGCCTACGAATAGGAAAACCCAGAGAAATAATCATTCTCCAGAGTTCCTTTCGAAAAGGTTCTCAGACACCCGATTCTCCGAAAATTCCGAAAAAACAGAAATTGCAACGTAGAATTTACGTTGTCGAAAAACCGAGATCCCGCAGGATTCGGACCAGAGAATTCATCATCGACAATTAAAGAATATAGAGTCAGAGTGTACCGAAACCGAAATTGGAGCTCGAAATAGAAACGGGTCAGAACCGAAAACAGACAGCGGCACCGGGAAACGCCAACGGGGCAGCAAGTCGCCGGGGTCGGGCGCCGGCCAGGGGACGGCAAAGGGGGCGCGGGCGACGGGTTCGCCGAAGACGAACGGGGACGCGGGGGCCGCACGGATTGGCGGGAGCCGCTGGAAAGGGCGCCGGCCTCAGATTGCTCGGCCAAGGGTTCTCGGCCAGAGGTTCGACCGGATCGGGTCAGCCACGGGGTAGATCGCCGGAATTTGGTCGCCGGAGAAAGTTAGATCTAGGGATTTTGAGTGGAAGTTTGGAATGGGGATGTAGAGAAGAAGAGGGATGTATATATATAGGGCTTGGGGATGGGGTTACCGGACTTGGGAAGATGATCGGCCTCCCGAGCCTTGATGGCGCCGACCTCGTCAGTTGGGGAGATGAAAAGTTGGGAAAACGACAAGTCTTCGGTTTGCAAGAACTCAGAAGTTCCACAGAGACTTAAACCAACTCATTCTCTTTCTAAGAGAAAGTCACAGGCTAAATGTTATACAAAATGGGTTCATAACCCATTTCACTAATGGGTTTGGATATGGTTGGCTTTGGGTTTAAGAAAAAAAATGGCTTTAACAAATGGGCCCAATCCATATAAATAGAAATTGGCTTTGGGCCTAAAAAAAAAACACTAAATGTTTAACATTTGTTTAAAAACAATTTTATTCTTATTTAAAGCTTTATTTATTATTATTTTTTTAGAAATAATTATTTTAGTCTCCAATTGGATTCGGATGCGGGTCTGGGTTGACATGCAAAAATCCAAATTAATTAATTTGGAAAAATTTATTTCTAATAACAAACATTAGCTAATTATCTAACATTATGATAGAAAAATTTTATTTAGCAAGTAAAATTTTAATTTAGCAGTTAATAATTAAATAATTTATATTTAAATAAGTACTCTAACATTATTCTAGAAAATTTTATTTATTAATTAGAAAGAAAAAAAAAAAATAATGCAAATTAAAAGTTATGGGTTTCACAACCTTCCCTCCTTAGAAAATTTCGTCCTCGAAATTTAAAGAGTTAGGTTGAAAAAATTACCTCAGGTCTCAAACAAATACGGGTACTTCTCCCGCATCTCATCTTCACGCTCCCAGGTAGATTCGCCTGGGGAATCATGCCTCCACATTACCCGAACTATCGGAGTCACCGAGGTCCTGGTCCTCTTCTCACCTCGGTCTAAAATCGCTACTGGCTTCTCAGGCATAGTGAGGCTCGGTCCAATCTCCAGTTCTGAGTGGTCTAAAATATGATTCTCATCAGGTACATATTCTCTGAGCTGTGATACATGGAAGACGTTGTGCACGCCTTCTAGATTAGCTGGTAGAGCTAACCTATACGCCACTTCTCCGATCCGGCTCAGAACTTCGAACGGGCCAATGTACCTGGGACTTAGCTTCCCAGCTCTGCCAAACCTGATAGTACCTCTGGTAGGAGAAATCTTCACAAAGACCTTATCTCCTTCTTCAAATGTCAGTGGTCGACGACTGCTGTCTGCCCAGTGTTTCTGTCTGTCTTGAGCAATCCTGAGCCTGTCTCTGATAACTTCACCTTCTCTGCTGCGCCAGTCACCATTTCTGGACCCAGCAGTACTCTTTCTCCTACGTCGTCCCATGCAAGTGGTGTACGGCAACGACGTCCATAAAGAGCTTCAAATGGAGTCATCCCAATGCTGGCTTGGTAGCTGTTGTTGTAAGAAAACTCTACCAAGTGTAAATGGTCTTCCCATGATCCTCCAAATTCTAAGACACAAGATCGCAGCATATCTTCAAGTGTCTGAATCGTCCTCTCAGATTGCCATCTGTCTGGGGATGATAAGCCGTGCTGAATTTCAACTGAGTCCCCAAGCTGTCATGCAAACTTTTCCAAAAATGTGAGGTAAAACGAGTGTCTCGATCAGATACAATGCTTACCGGTACGCCATGAATCCGGTAAATGTGCCGCATGTACAATGCTGCCAACTTCTCAGTGGATAAACCAACTTTGAAAGGGATAAAGTGAGCTGACTTGGTTAGTCGGTCCACAATTACCCAGATGGCATCCTTCCCTCCTTGGGAACGAGGCAGTCCTGACACGAAATCCATCGTGATGTGCTCCCACTTCCATTCTGGGATGTCCAGCGGTTGTAAAAGTCCTGCAGGTCTCTGTCTACTAGCCTTTACTTGTTGACAAATCAAGCATCTAGCGACATACCTAGTGACATCTTTCTTCATTCCACTCCACCAGACAATAGTGCGCATATCCCGATACATCTTATTGGCTCCAGGATGTATGGAATATTGAGACTGATGCGCTTCCTTCATCAACTCATTCCTTAATTCGCCAGACGGTACACAAAGCCTCATACCGTTCTTCAGAGCTCCATCGCTGGCGATTGAGAAACCTTCCAGTGTTCCTGCTAACACTTGATCTCTCAGCTTGCAAAGTGCCTCGTCTTGAAACTGCGTCTCCTTGACTTTGTCCATCAGGTACGAGCTCACTTGCAACTTCATCATCACCGAATCAGCATCCAGTTCCTTCTGTCCAGGCAGTACAATCTCCAGTCCAAGCTTCTCGATGTCCTCCAGCAGGTGCCTCTCCTTGGTTAAGAACATCGCCACTGGGTATCGACTAAGTGCATCAGCGACCACATTAGCCTTACCCGGGTGGTATTGCAAGTCGATGTCAAAATCCTTCATTAACTCCAGCCATCGCCTTTGCCTCATGTTTAACTCCTTCTGGGTGAAAACATACTTCAGACTTTTGTGGTCTGTGTATATCTCCACTCTCTCTCCATACAAATAGTGCTTCCAAAGCTTCAACGCAAAGATGACTGCAGCAAGCTCCAGATCATGAGTGGGATAGTTCTTCTCATGAGTCCGTAATTGCCTAGATGCATAAGCAATCACTTTCCCATGTTGTTGAAGAACGCAACCCAGTCCTTTGCCTGAGGCGTCACTGTAGATTGTGAAACCACCGGATCCTGCGGGTAGCGCAAGGATTGGTGCAGTGGTAAGCCTCTTCTTCAACTCCTCGAACGCTGCTTGGCAGTCCTCCGTCCAGATGAAATCCTCATTCTTCCGAGTCAGCTTTGTCATAGGTTCAGCAATTCTAGCAAAGTCCTTCACAAACTTCCGGTAGTAGCCCGCCAAGCCCAAGAAACTTCTGATGTCAGCAACTGAGCTTGGGGTAGGCCACTTCTCCACAGCAGCTATCTTCTTCGGGTCCACAGAAATTCCTTCTCCTGTGACAACATGGCCAAGAAAATCCACCTTGTCTAGAAAGAATTCACACTTGGAAAGCTTACCATACAGCTTCTCCTTCCTCAAAGTTTCCAGAACTTTCCTGAGGTGCTCTTCGTGCTCCTCCTTCGTCTTAGAATAGATCAGTATGTCATCAATGAAGACGACGACAAACTGGTCTAAGTATTCATGAAAAACCTTGTTCATAAGGTTCATGAACACCGCAGGAGCATTCGTCAAACCAAACGGCATGACCAAGAATTCAAACTGCCCATACTTGGTGTTGAATGCCGTCTTGGGAATGTCTTCCTTCCTGACCTTGATCTGATGATAGCCAGACCTGAGATCAATCTTTGGAAAACACCTTGGCTCCACTCAACTGGTCAAATAAGTCATCGATCCGGGGCAGAGGGTACTTGTTCTTGATTGTGACATTGTTCAGCGCCCGGTAGTCGATGCACATCCTCACTGTTCCGTCCTTCTTGGGCACAAACAAAACAGGTGCTCCCCAGGGTGAAGCTCCGTCTCGAATGAATCCAAGGGCCTTCAGTTCGTTGATCTGCTCCTTCATCTCTTTGGCCTCCTTCGGGTTGACTCTATAACATCCCTTAGAGATCGGGGGAGAGCCAGGGACTAAATCAATAGTGAATTCTATGTCCCGATCTGGGGGTAGCCCAGGCAGACTATCAGGGAAAACATCCATGTATTCCGCTATGATAGGGTGAGGTGGTTCAGGTTCTTCAGAAATAGAGTAGACAATACTTTCCATAACCTCCGGAGCTCTAGAGACTTCAAACTCTGGCCCTCCAGGTGGGCTGAAGATTACACATCCTCTGTGACAATCTATCAGCGCATGCTGCTTGCTCAACCAGTCCATTCCAAGGACTATGTCATAGTTGGGCAAGGGCATCACCAATAAAGGTGCTACAAACTTGTGGTCAGAAATTGTAATGGGGCAATTACAAGTCTCCGTTATAGGTAGGGGTCCACCTCCAGTCATAACCCTACATATTCTCTTGCTAAAGCCCGTAACTATGTGATGTGCAGAGATAAATTTGGTTGCTATGAAACTGTGTGTTGCACCAGAGTCGAATAAAGCTAATGCAGGATGAGAATGTACATAGATGTAACCTGATATGACATCCGCATTAGGCTCCTGCTCCGGCTCTGGTTCCTCTGCAGTTAGGGCAAAAGCTCGCCCCGTCTTCTGTTGATGCTGCCCAAATTGTTGCTGCTGAGTGGGCAGAGGTCCTTTCTGCTGATTTCCTCCAGCCTTGTTGTTTGACAAGGGACAATCCCTCACTTGATGGGTGGAAGACCCACAGATCAGACATTGCCTAGTCTCTTCCTGCAGATGTTTGCCAGATGTCCCGGCCTCTTGCAAAATCAGATAGGAATCTGCCTCTGGGGTGCTCTTTCATTGTTCCTCGCTTGCTGGTGCTGAGGACGGTTATTGTTATTGTTGCGCTGTTGTTGTTGTTGTTGGGCTTCTTCTGATTACCCTGGAAGTTGCTAGTTCCAGGATAATCTCTCTTCGAGCGGGCAGGTTGCTCTTCTCTATGTCTTGGGCTCTCTCCAGAATCTTCTCATAAGTCTTAGCTCCACCAGAGATCACATGAGTGCGAATC